>JASDQU011178225.1:21168-45282 GCA_032191745.1 Picea mariana
AGAGGGTTTCCCAAGATAAATGCTGTGTCTCTTGTGATTGTGTATTTCTCAGTGATCTTGTATTATGCTATTGTTATCTATTGAAATGCAAAGAACTATAATAATGGTTTAAACATTAACAAATAGTTTGTCTCCTAAATACAATAGTGCTATCTTTACCCTGAGTCAACTACCTTCACAACGTCTAGACAAAATGATTGCAACATTGCTAGCAGAAGAAAAGAGAACCACTGAAGGTGATAGCCAACTGGAACTTGCATTCTATGCAAGAAACAATAGCAATAGATTAGCAAAAGACAAAGAGGAAATAGAGTGCCATTATTGCAAGAAGCTGGCTCATACAACTTAGAATTGTAGACAGGGAGCCAATAACGTTCTTAAGGGAAATGTCAAAGATAGACAACACATAGCGAGTGTAGCCATGATTGGAGATGCATTAGATGCTGACAGTGTTGAAGAATCTACTGAAGAAAAGGGATTTTATGCATTTTAGGAAGTGTGTGCTTTGAAGACAGGAAGGGATCAATTAACAACTCAAAATGGATTGTTGCCTAGTTAGTTTAGAAGTTGTGGATCTAGGGAAAGATCCCTCATTAGTAGGAGAGACATGCATGTGGATTGCAGTCTACTAGTGAGGTTACACGACATGCGCTTGGATTGCTATCCAGTGATTTCAGGACATTTGTGATTCAGGGGTTCGGAGAGGTGGAATACGAAAACTTGGGAATTCAACTTAGCAGCTACACCGTTATAAGGGTTATGAGGCAGCTTGATGGAGCTCAAACTGGTTCGGGAACTGTGTTCAAAGAAGAAGTTTCTAAAAGATGTTACTGATGTTTAGTGATCAGTTTATGTGTTTTACATTCAATATATATATTTGATTTCAGTTTGTTATTTTTTAGTATTGTACACCTTATGGGGGGGGGGTATTAGAGATATAAGGCTTACCCATGTAATAAAGTCACCTTAGTGACTTTAGGTTAAAAGATTAGGGTTTTTGTCTTTTAGGGTTTTGGTCTCTCAAGCTATTTATGAGGGTGAGGACCCTCATTGTAATTGTGTACCGTTTAATAATGATATTGTTCAGTGTTTAAGGAGATCATGTTTTTGGTATTGTAACCCTACCTAGGGTTTCTTTGGTTCTCGTAATAGATATTGCAATGAATCCCTTAAAGGAAAAACTGAAAATAGAACTTTCTCTGGATAATTTTAGATACAGTAAACTTATATATGAGCTTTGTAGGATAGAAAATGGATGAAGGCCTACCTAGGGTTTCTTTGGTTCTCGTAATAGATATTTCAATGAATCCCTTCAATGAAAAATTGAAAATAGGACTTTCTCTGGATAATTTTAGATACAATAAACTTATATACGAGCTTTGTAGGATAGAAAATGGATGAGGCCTATAAAGTTATGAAGGATGGGATGGCAGTAGGCTTCTTCCAAGGGAAACATACGCTCTAGATTCTTGTCAATGCTTTGAGCAGGACTGCAACATTTGATACGGTTTGGTTGTTTTTAATCCAGGAAATGGATAATAGTGTGTCCTTGATTACTTTCCCTTTGGTGAAATCATTTCTAGCCTCTGCCAGGCTGAAAGACTAGATGATGGGTATTGTTGCCGTCCTTATACACACTTGCAAACGTGAGCTAAGTCCGGCTCACTTAGTGTGTCCTTGGAGGCACAATGCCTAGGTTCACAACCCACGCTGTCACTTTGACCAAAACCTCTTCCGTCTAGGTTCACTCCTAGGGAAGCCAAGGGGGGTAGTCCCTAGTTTTTAAATTAGTTTAGAGTTAAGTTCTAGGAGTTAGTTTTAATTTGTTAAGGCTTGGGGGGATTCTAATCCTAAGATGCATAAGCAACAATGCAAGATGCAAGGGTTAGTATGTTAAGCAAGACTTTTTCCTAGGGAAACTAAGACTAGTGCCTAAGATTGGGCAAGGGGTCAACTAGATGTTAGGGTGATTCATTACAAGTATGATTACAAGTTATACAAAAGAATAGTTGAATAAAAAATTAAGTACAAGATTTACAAGTAAAGAATGCTAAAATACATCAAACAAGCTAACCACTTTAATGATTTGTGTGCAGGTTACAAGAAGATCAAAGCATCATATTACATTTATGAGATCATCATCAATACATCATCAATACATCAACAAATACGAGTTATGATTTTTAGGCACAAGTACTATGAAGATGAATGATACCCACTCTTAGTTATTAAATCTTCAAAGTATTTATTAGATTGAGTCCAAGGTTGAATTATTAAGCTTCCTTAAGATTATTAAGTTTTAGTTACTTTTATTTGGCTTTCACCAAAGCCTCCTCCTCCTATTGCCAAATGACTGTTGGATGCACAAGAAGTATGACAACAAGGCCTACCCTAGCTTCGCAGGTCAGCCCGAAAGATTGAGTTCTTACAGAAAGGACGCTCCACGCCACGAGACTGTCCCTGACCTAATCACCTTCCGTTGCCCCTCAATACCCGTTTTAGATGGTGAAGATGGTGGTCTAAGGTACCCTAAATAGTCTATTAAGTTAATATATGGATTAGGTAGACTTTTAGGAGTGTTTTAGAGTGTTTTAAAGATTTTAGGACACTTTTAAAGTGTAATTTAGTGACTTGGCCGAAACTCACTTCAGCGTAAAATGTGTTGCTTAAGATTATCAATGAAAGGACATTAACACATATATGCTATGTGAGAGCAAATCACTTAGTTGCACAAATAGATAACTTGCAAAAATAATGAAATTACAAGGGCAAGAACAACTTGCCAACCAAGAGATGAAGGACAATCACACTTATCTTATGATTAAGTGCATTTAGATATGAGCATTAAGTGTGAGAAAGAAAAAGATTTAAGTGTTTACCTACACTATCAACTCGTCAATGAAGTGACTTCCAATATGTGGCAAATGGCCTTAAATGATTATAGCATGAAAGAAAAACACCATTCACTTATTGAAGCATTTAAACATTTAGGATTTTAGATCTAAGCATCTACAAAAAAGATTTAACTTTGGAAAGCTTGAAGCATGCAAATAGATCTAGTTGAGTTATGATGCCCAATAGGCTTAAGCTAAGGATTAACCATGTATGCGATCTAGATCTAGAATATTTTAGAACATTAAATACTTAGATCACAATCACATATTAAAGCCCTAACCTTACCTTTGGGGTATTTCTCTCCCAATAGGTAGACAATTAATTAGCTTGCTTAATCTTTAGGAAATATTGAGAAGAAGAGAGAGACAAACAAGCAAGAGAATGAAACAAGCAAACCAAACAAACCCCAAACTCCACGTCCTAGGCTAAAAAGGGCAATAAAAATGCAAAAAGGAAAGATCTATGCTAAGCGCTAGCTACCCCAAGGATCACACGTGGGAGGAGGCCGTACCACTCATTCTCCCACAACTATGAGCCACTAAAAACAAGAAAGAAGGAGAAGCAATGAACAAAAATGCTTAAAAATTGAAGGAGGTTGAGAAATAGCTACCAATCCCTTTGTGGGGTCTTTGAGTGTTGTGTGGATGCCTTTAGGTAGCCAAAACCCCTCTCAACCAGATCTGAACCTGCAAAAACCAGCAAGGTGTCCTTGCTGGAAATGCTACACACAACCAAAAGAATGAAGAAAAACTTTTGTCTTTTTAGGGCAAAATTTTTTCTTAAGAAAAATTTATAATATTTGATAAAAATGACCTATCTTGCTAAGTTAAACTAGCTGAAATATGTATGGAAATGAACAACAATATAGAAGAATGAGCAATAGATAGAGAAAAGGGGAGTTTATGAGAGTTTCAATGAAAGACTTTTCCTTAAGGCATCTCAAATGAAACCCTTGAAGTCAACCTGCAAAATCTAACACAATGGCATGCATACAATAGATAATATGGATGGTTAAGCTAACAAGATGAAATACTTGCACCTTATCTAGCTAGCCACATATATAGATCTACAAGACTACTCTTTGCAAGATCTACTCCAATAAAATACTTTACCTAAGATCCATTCATGCAACCATCATATCAAATTAAAACAAGTTTACCTCATGTGTTTGTAAGAACCAAAATATTTGTAGATTTTCCCAAAATCCTCCAAAACTTCTTTTATTATTGCATCAAGAAAAGGGATATTGGAGAAATACTTGCTCCAAAAACCTAAGAGAAGAAAATGAAAATGGATGGAATAGAGAGAGAGAGAGAGTGGAAAATCAAGTAACATAACACTAGCTCAAGATACGGTGAGTTGGGAGTGAGGAAAGGGATCTATTTATACTTGGAGAGGCAAACCTACCTCTCTTGGATCAATGCCAAGTGTCCACCACCAAGCATAAGAGTAGATATCAAGGCTAGGGCACACCATCTAAGGTTTAAATCATAGATCTAGAGTGTAGATGGGTGTGGGAGGTGTTGGTATCAAACAAAAGTGGAGTGAAAGGCTATGGGATGCGTGCCAAGGGAGAGAAAGAGGTCCCAAATAATAAAAACGAATTTTCCTTGGAGATCCACAAGAGGGGGGGGGTAACTCTCCTTGGAGGGCGCACCACTTGGGGGAGATCACATGGATCAAGGATGTGGATGAGTGATGGAGTGTTGGGATTAAGCAAAAAGGGTAGTGGGAGGCCAGGAAAAGCGTGCCAAGGGATACCATACGTCTCCCATTGATTTTTTTATCATTTTTTTTTTACTTTTTGGAGACTTTCTAGAAGGGAGGCACACCACTCTAGGCAAAGTGACGTTTTTGCTTAATGGCTAGGTGAGGGGGTGATGCGAGGGTTGGAAAAGGTTAGGAAAAATCTCTCTCACATTTATCCCATCATTTTACACCCTTTTACTCCTTATTACATTTTTACAGTTTTTCCATGTTTGGACTTTAGCAATTAAAATTGTTGTTTTAGACTGACTAACACTTCGGGTGGACAAACCCATAGCAAAAGTTGTCCGACTGAGATGAAACTTGGTCAAAGGGTGTAAGAGGTGCTATTCCATTTCCTTTGAGCACAAATACCCCTATCAAAAATCCAAGGACCTAGTTTTTACAATTTTTGCTCAAAAATAACTAATTAATTAAATAATTAAACCTCCAAAATTAGGGAAATTTAGTTAAAAATTAATTAATTAAAAAAACTGACTTAGACTCAATGGAATAGCGCGAGACTTTCTAAGATGTCTTACATGGTCATTTACAATGATTCCCTATAATAGTTATCAAAATATAAGCCCACTAGAACGTTGTTCACCACTTTGGAGGCATTATTGCAAGTGTGAGGGAAAAACTCAAGGGAAATCAATAAGACTAAAAAGCCCAATTGATAACCTGAGGGTAAAAAACCTTCGGTGAAAGGAACTCTCCCTGTGAACTGATCCCAAGGTAACTGACCTAGACATGACTCATGCAGACCTATTACATTATTGACCCACGCAGGGGTGCAGAAATTCTAGTTACAAAAAGAAGTGATGGGGCCAAACATGCTCTGTAGAACCAAAAGTCTTCAACAAATTTGCATCTGATGATGCATCTCTTCATGACACATGGAGTTGACCACCTATGTTGGAGAGGCGATCAACATTTGGCTCCACATGGGGATGTGTGTTCGATCTTCTCACTTGAGACAGAGAGCGTACGAGAATCCATCACCTACAAAACAAAGTGCTCACCAATAACCAACATAAGAATACATATATACATAATGAAACAAATGAATGCTATATACAACATTTACAAAATGAAATGACTAAAGTACAACATCCATATTTTACAACAAATGAAATCTATAGTACAAAAATAAATAAATTTCTAAGTACATATTGACATAATAAATTGAAATAATACAAAATTAAAATACAAAGAAGGGTTAGAGATACGTTACAACCACCCATGCAATGGATGAAATGATGCCACAAGTGTCTGAAACATGCTTTTCCAGGATGACTCACAAAAGATCCCTTCCCAAATTTTATCAACTTGGAACTTTTTGTGCGGAAGAACCAGCCAGATTTCATGCTCCTTCCTTTCTTCAACCAAACACTGGAATATGACAAGCCGTGTAAACTCTGAATACTTTGCTGCTCATGACTGCTAAGGTGGGAGGCCAACCAATACTCATAATGATATGACATCGTTAAACTGAAGTTGCCTTCCATTTCCACAGAATTCTGCATTAACTCATCTTCTAGTTGAGAGGTTGAAAAAGAACATACCACAGGAACCATCATACTGTTTTCCTCAAGATTTTCAAAGTTATCCTTCAAAAAGATTGGTTAATTGGGAGGAGTGTGGGGACTTGAATCATCTAGATATTCAACATTTTCAAACTCAAATTCCTTTATCTCCTCAAAATGAATGATCGGCTCAACCATGGATCCATCTAGAATTTCCCCATGAACTCCCCTATCTTTTTCATTGTCAAGCTCAAGTTCATGGGGGTCTGGATATTCAATATAGGTTTGTGTAGAGTCAACTTCCATTATCTCCAATTGATCTTCCATGGCCACAGATTCTTCATTCATGGCTTCACATCGTTCTTCTTGGGGAAATTGTATGTTCTAAACTACTTCATTAAGTTCTTCAATGAGATCTGGCGGAGAATCAACCTTTGTGTCTGAATTAGTTGTTTTAGTAGATAGAAGATTTTTCCTCTCCCACGTTTCCATAAAATCATCAATCAATTCATTTAAAATGCTAACCCGATTTCTCCCAAATTCGTACAGAAATGCAAACAGCAAGTCCCACATGGTCTTGAATTTTTTAACACTCGAATTACGAAACCAATCAGAAACCAACTCCCCACAGAAAGTCCAGGAAAACAACGTCATTAAGACATCCTCATAAATAGGCGGGTCACACCATTTCTCAATACATTGCGTGAAGGCCCTGACGTGAGCGCAACCATCACCATAATCGTGATAGTCAGGGATGTTTATTTTTTTGACGAAAACGGTTATAGATTATATTAAGAAGGTGGTCTGGCCACAGATTCAATTACAGAAGGCCTCGAATTTCTTCGGGCTTGCCTTTCTGAAACCAATCTACTGCTATAGCTATAGACTTGGAAACTGATCTAGATTCTGTACGCCTTCTAAAGGTACTGGATTATTTACAGCAATGGCTTCTATACAAAATGCCAATTTGCTGGTTAGATCTAGCTAACAGACTGCTAGTGAGATGGATTAATTCTTGGGGTCTTGATTCCAGTTATTGTTCAGCTAAGCCATCTTGGCTTCCAGCTGATCCATTCTCTCTTCGAATTCCAGTTGAGGATTTTTTAGTTCCTTATGCAGTTTGTCCAGCTCCTTCGAAAATCCAATCTTTGTAGTGGTGATATCTGCTTCAAGCTGCTCCATTCGGCACCCAGCTTCTGAGTCCAAGTTCTCCAGGAAGTCCAACTGATGCTGGAGCAGTTGCTTCAGGTTTTCCAAAGCTTTATCCATTTCCTTTAACCTCTCTTCAGTGCTCGGCTTGCCTGTTGATGAAGAAGCCATTTCCGGTCGCGTCTCTCCCCCCTTGCATCTTGCCCTTCTCTGATGGATGCTTCACGCTCTCTCTGTCCCTGGGTGACTTGCAGAAACGCCTTGAAACTGGATTGAGAGGGGAGAGTTCGCCCTTTATTTCTTCTTCACGCCTTCTCATCATTGCACTTAGATTTACAGGATTTGTGGGGGAAGGGTGCGCGGATCTCTTGTCTCCCCCATATCTGAGGCGCCCTTCCTCATGGTACTGAGTTAACTCCTTCGACCAACCAAAACCTCTGTCGCGTACTTGACTTCCAGATTCCCCTGATTTCCAATCTGCTACCAAAGCTTGCATTTGAGTATATGAGAGAGCACGGGATTGGGTTCAAGGGAGCTCCACGCGAGCTATCACTTCATTCACTGTCAGTACACCCACCTCCATCAACGCGCCTCTATTGGCTTCCTTGTCAACCTCCCCATTGAGATCCCTTAGCACATGAAAAAAATTATGCGATTTAAAGTTCCTTAGCAGAAGGCGTATCTTATCGAGAAGGTTATTTAGAATAATGCTTTGGGTCTTAGAATGGTTAATTATAGCCTGTATAATTATTCTGGAGTCACCGATTATTGTCAAGTTCTGGATTCAAAGTTTTTTTGCTTGGTGTAGTCCTTGCCAGAGAGCCAAGGCCTCAGCTCTGTTGTTGGACTCTATTTCCAGGCCCAAAGCGAAACGCGTTGCTGTAGCCTCTGTGAGATTTTCAATTATCCCCCCTCCCCCAGCTTGGCCTGGGTTGCCTTTCGAGGCCCCGTCAAAGAAGAGAATAAGAGTGTTTATTTCGCTTTTCCAGTTGGCAAAATCCTGCTTGCTCTTCCTAATCTCCCAGTCTTCTTTGATTGGATCACTTGCTTTTTGGGCCTCGAGACCTTGGATCTTGAACTGGCTTAGCCAACTCTCCTCTGCTTCTTCCGACTTATGATTTTTGATTTTAGTGCAGAGATAAGGAGCTCATTCACCCAGGAGAGCTTGAGTTTTGGTGACGATTATGGCTGCACTTCTTTGGCTATCTCTGAAGATTCTATGGTTCCTTTCTAGCCAAAGGTTCCATAGGATAAACTTTGGAAGCATTCCCCACAGCAAGAAAGCTTGGGTTCTCCCCTTGAATGTGAAAGGATAATAAGAGTCCCAGTGGAGAATGAGGCTTATTAAATCAGGAGGAAGAGTGAGGGCTATGTGAGGACCTGTTGCCATCCTCCAGACTTCGTTTGAAAAGTCGCAATTTAAGAGAAGATGATCTGTGGTTTCTTCCGCATGAAGGCAAAGGGGACACCTAAAGGGTCCTTCCCAGCCCCGTCTTCGGAGGTTCTCCCCTGTTTGGATACTCTTGTGCGCCAGGGTCCAAATAAAGAGGTCAATTTTTGGGAGAGAGTTGGACTGCCAGATTGCTCTCCAGAGTGCCGGATTAGGCATAGCAGTGGGGACGCTGTTGAAAAGTTGGTAGCCTTCTGCAGTGGTGTAGGCCCGTGCATCCCTTCCCCAACCTTTTTCGTCTTTACCTTTCTTTTTTAGGGGGGCCTTCCCTTGAAGACACCTCTTGAGGGCGCACCAGTGACGGTCTAGAGCAGCTGGTCTATTTGGCACTCCCCACCCTTGCCAGGTTTGAAGCCTGTCTGTCCCCCAGATTGAAATGTCAGAAAGCGTCACAATATTTTGACTGTCCATCCAGTTCTTGAGGCACAGTAGGTCCTGTCGGAGCTCGAGAGGTGGGTCTCCCATTATGGAGTCTGTCCAGATTCTGATTTTCTTACCATTTTTTGGCACCCAAGTGAGGTGAGGGCTGAAGTGAGGAAGCGCCTTTTTGCAGAGCCCAAAGATAGGGAGCTTTTCGTTTCTTTGCAAGGAAGTTCCAAGCTTCTGTCTCATGGCCCCCGAAAGTGTTTCTTCCAAAGCGCGAGTTTACTCCAAGAAGGTTTGCCAGTGATCATCTTCCAGAGCATCTTTGCCCCCAAGGCCAAGTTTTGAACTCTGGTTTTTTTAAAATTGAGTCCCCCTTCCAGGAAGGGCTTTGAAGTTTTTTCCCAGCTTATCAAGTGCAGTTTTCTTCTTGCCTGCCTTCCTCCTTCTCACAAGAAGCGTCTTTGAAAGGATTCGATTCTTTGGATGACTGTGAAAGGGGCTAACAACAACGAGCTCTGGTAGATAGGGATGCTGGCCACCACATATTTGATCAGAACTGCCTTCCCTGCTAAATTTAACCAATTCGCCCCCCATGAGGAAAATTTATTCTTTATTTTTTCGACCAGATGGTTCCAGTGAGAGGCTCTAGGGGCTTGTTTAAAAATAGGGATTCCCATGTATTTAAAGGCCTCCCAATTAGTATGCCCTTCCATCCCTAGAACTCTTGTTATTCCCAGCATCTCGTTTGGAGTGATATTCCATCCATAGATGTTACTCTTGGCCCGACTTATTTCACTTCCAGAGGCTACTGCATAAGCGTCCAATTCTTCCTTAAACTTTCTTTCTATTATTGGACTTGCTCCTCCGAACAACAGTGTATCGTCCGCGAATTGTGCATGGTTTATGTCTTTCACCCCTTGCACTATTCTTAGTCCTTGGAGATTTTTGTGAATTTGGGAGTTCCCCAGCTGGTAGCTTAGGACTGATGCTTGGATTGCATAGAGCAGGGGTGAAAGGGGGCACCCTTGTCTTAAGCCCCTGGAGGCTTTGAAGAAGTTTGTTACCTTCCCATTCACCAACGGGGCTATCCAAGGTGATCCTATGCAGGCTTTTATCCAATTTACAAATATCGAATCAAAACCAAACTTTCTCATGACTTCAAATAAAAATTCATGTCTGACTCTATCAAAGGCATTAGCGAGGTCCAATTTAATAACCATACCTTTTTCTTTCCTTCGGACACTGGAGTGGATAGCCTCTTGAACCATGATGATGTTATCAACAATATGCCTTCCTTTGACAAAGCCGCCTTGGTTTTCAGGGACGATGGAAGGGAGGAGTGCCTTGAGTCGATTGGCTATCACTTTGGCGAGGATTTTATAGCTTGTGTTGCATAGGGAAATTGGCCTGAAGCGATTGAAGGAAAGTGCTCCTTTTTCTTTCGGGATGAGTGCCATGAAGGATGAATTGGTGCTTCCCCCTAGCTTGCTGCACTGTTGTGATTTCTTAATCATTTTGGTTAGATCCTTTTTTATTATGTTCCAGCACTGCTGATAGAATCTAGCAGTAAACCCATCCGGTCCAGGGGCCTTGTTTGGGTTCATCTGATCAAGGGCCTCCTTTATCTCTTGCTGTGTTACCTCTCTTGTCAGCTTGCTGTTGGTTTCCTCTTTTATGAGCCGTGGGATAACAGTGAATGGGTACCTCTGCTGGTCCATTTCTGTTCCTTGTGGTTCTGTATAGAGCGTCTCAAACGCTTCATAGGCTGCTTGTTTTATGCCCTCTGGATCTGCAATTGTTTTATTCTGGACTTGAACTTCTGTAACTGCCTTGTATTGTTTCCTTGCTTCCGCTTGTTTGTGGAAATAGCTTGTGTTTCGGTCTCCCTCTTTCAGCCATAGGCTTCTTGACTTTTGCCTCCAGTAGCCTTCCTCCGCTCTGCAGGCTTATTGCCAATGCCTTTGAAGGCCGTCCTCCTGTTGCAAGGTTGATGGCGTGATCTCCTGTTGTTCCATTTCCAGCTGGTGGCTCTCAAGCTGGGCTTGGGCTGCTATGCGCACAACTATTGGGCTTGGCTGGCTCTTTGCCCAAAGCTTTAGGGCTCTTTTTAGTCTTCTAATTTTTTCCTCCCAAACATAAAAGGCTGAGCCTTGAACAACGTTGGCCCAAGTTTTGGAAACTAGATCCAGGAAGTCTTTGTATTGTATCCAATTTGGGCTGAATCTGAAAGGGATGGGCCCTTTGACTTGGTCTTTTTTAATTTCAAGTCGAATTGGCTTGTGATCAGATACACTGTGGGGCATAATTTCTGCTTTTGCTGTGAGTCCTAGCAGCAGAAGGGAGCTTTGTACTAGGAATCTGTCCAGTCTGGCTGCAATGTGCCCAGGACCGATCCTCTTATTGGTCCACGTGTAAAGTCCCTTGGCCGGTTTGATGTCTAGAAGGTCCCAGGCTGAGGCTAAGTCCTCTACCCATTCTCTAGCCGGGTCTCTTACTATGGAACCCCCTCTCTTTTCTTCCTGAGCTAAAGTTACATTTAGATCCCCACCAAGAATGATATTGTTGAGATTATTTTGTTGGAGGTAGTCCTGTAAGGACTTCCAACAATGTTTTTTTTTCCCCCAAATGTTGCGGAACATAGATATTAAAGACACTCACCTGATAACCCGAGTCTTTATGAAGAAATTTGGTGTGAATCCAGTGCATGCATGCGTTAGAGTTGTGCAGGTCTATTTTGGAGGCGTTCCACAGTGTGCAGAGTCCTCCTGAGGTGCCTCTGGCGTTTCTAGCTACTTCGAGGCTTCCTTTCCATACATTCAACAAGGTTTTAAGTGCTTCTTGCTGGCTCATTTTGGTCTCCTGGAGCAGTAGGATGTTTGCTTTTGAGGCTTGGATAACATCCTTGAGCGCTTCTTCCTTCCTTTTGCTGCCCATTCCTCTACAGTTCCAGGAGGTTATGATCATTATAAACCTTGGGGGGAGGGATGGCCTCCTTGGGAGGCTTTGGCTTGTTTCCTTGTTTGGCGAACACTAATCAGCTGCTTGATGGTGGGTTGTGACCCATTTAGGACATCTTTGTAGGTTTCCTGGTCCCTTTCATCTTTTTTGGTTTTCCTGCCTCTTCCAACTTTCTTTGGGGTGACCCAAACTTCATTTGCCTCGTCTGAGTCGCTGCCTATGGAGATCTCCCCTTCCTCTATATTCTGACTGCCTTCCAACCTTTGGGGGGGAGTTATTTTGCGCCCCTTATTCTTCTGTTGGCTGGTTTCCTTTGTCTTCGGAATTTTGGTTTTCTTTTGCTCCCTCTGGCGCGTTTTTACTTGGATCTGGCTCCCCTTCGTCCACTTCTTTAGCCAGGATACTGAAGCTGTTCTCAGTTTCCTTGGTCCCTGAAGTTTTGGCGTGCGGTGGGGCTGTCTGTTCATTTCTTTGTCCCTTCGCTTTGGATTTCCCCTTCCGGGCCTGTTGCCAGCCTTCTTCCCCTATTTTCTCTGTGGGGGGGTTCTTTGGGCAATTCCTTTGGAAGTGGCCGTATTCGTGACAACCTCTGCATTTGAACGGGAGCTGTTCGTAATCCAGCTTTTGGAAGTGGTGCCAGTCACCGACTTTTAGTTTTATTGCTTCGGGTAGTCCTACCTCCAGATCAATCTCCACACAGATCCGCGCACAGGAGTACTGGTCTCTTGGCTCTGCTCGGTCAATGTAGCGTCCTAGCCCATTCCCTATTGCCTGGAGCGAGGTGGGGTTCCAGCAATGAATCGACAGATTAGGGAGTCTTACCCAGACTAGAACATCCTTGGGAACTTCTGAGGCAGGATCAAAGCTTGGGGTCCATCGGTTTAAGTAGAGTCCTTGGGTGCCCATGAAGTACGGGCCGTTCCTGAAGATCAAATCTCTATCCTCCTGAGAGATAAATTCGAAAATGAAGTATCCACGCCCGACCACATAGCACGTAACACTATTTGTGATCAGCGGTCTCCAGTTTTGCTGTATCCAGTTGTTTGTGGATCTGGTTGAGGGCCAAAGACCCATGAATTGACCGAAAAGTCCACGTTCAGAGAGGGATAGGGCTACTTTCATTGGAAGTTCGAGCTGCAGATCAATCTCTGGAATAGCGTCTAGTTTCTTGACGAAGCTCGGGGGTGCTGCGGAGGTCGTCTTCTTGCTGCAGGCTGCAACCAACTTTTGAAAGGAGGTGGAGGGGGAAGGAGGGGGCGGCGGCTCCCCTCCTTGAACTTCCATGGCGGCACTCGAGAGAACCCTAGGCTTTACCAGGGCGCGAGTTCAAGGGCACGACTCACGAATAATTCAGTTAGGGATGTTATCAATAACATCTTCAGGTATATCATGAGGGTAACCAACAATTCCTGAAAAATCAATAGGATTATAAAAATCATCCATTTCTAACTAGATCATTTAAACAAAGGTCTAAAGAAAATGACTGGGACCCAAAATCACTAAGGATCCGACAAGAAGGGAAACATGCTAACCTCATTCAAAAACCTTTTCAAATTCAAGGATGAAGAGAACAAGCCGTGAGTTCCTTCTTGAAGAATACTTTGTCAAATTGTTTTTAAAGTGGAGTTGCCAGATGACCAAGTTTATCAAACAGACAAGGGCATCAAACAAAGCAAAAACAAGAAGGAAAACAAAAATTAATTTGTTAAGTTTGGAACAAGCATTGGAAATTAATGAGTGCTTCTTCTCCAAGATTTTCAAGTAGCCCACAAGGATTGCTCCTTGCAGTATACTTGACAGAGTTTTTCAGTGGAGTCGCCACTTGGAAATGAATCACACAAAGCTAACTAATGCAAGCTCAAAGAATTTTTAAGGCCTAAAAGTTTTATTATTTAGTTCTTAAAGAATCAAGTTAAGTCGTTAGGACGAAGGATAAATGACTTATCCCCGACAACGACGCCAAAGATGTTGCCATCCTTATACACACTTGCAAACGTGAGCTAAGTACGACTCACTTAGTGTGTCCTTGGAGGCACAATGCCTAGGTTCACAGTCCACGTTGTCACTTTGACCAGAACCTCTTCCGTCTAGGCTCACGCCTAGGGAAACCAAAGGGGGTAGTCCCTAGTTTTTAGATTAGTTTTAGAGTTAAGTTCTAGGAGTTAGTTTTAATTTGTTAAGGTTTGGGGGGATTCTAATCCTAAGATGCACAAACAACAATGCAAGATGCAAGGGTTAGTATGTTAAGCAAGACTTTTTCCTAGGGCAACTAAGACTAGTGCCTAAGATTGGGCAAGGGGTCAACTAGATGTTAGGGTGATTCGTTACAAGTATGATTACAAGTTATACAAAAGAATAGTTGAATAAAAAATTAAGTACAAGATTTACAAGTAAAGAATGCTAAAATACATCAAATAAGCTAACCACTTTAATGATTTGTGTGGAGGTTACAAGAAGATCAAAGCATCATATTACATTTATGAGATCATTATCAATACATCAAAAAATAAGAGTTATGATTTTTAGGCATAAGTACTATGAAGATGAATGATAACCACTCTTAGTTATTAAACCTTCAAAGTATTTATTAGATTGAGTCCAAGGTTGAATTATTAAGCTTCCTTAAGATTATTAAGTTTTAGTTACTTTTATTTGGCTTTCACCAAAGCCTCCTCCTCCTATTGCCAAATGACTGCTGGATGCTCAAGGAGTATGGCAACAAGGCCTACCCTAGCTTCGTAGGTCGGCCCGAAAGATTGAGTTCTTACAGAAAGGACGCTCCGTGCCACGAGACCGTCCCCGGCCTAATCACCTTCTGTTGCCCCTCAATACTCGTTTTAGATGGTGGTCTAAGGTACCCTAAAGAGTCTATTAAGTTAATATATGGATTAGGTAGACTTTTATGAGTGTTTTAGAGTGTTCTAAAGATTTTATGACACTTTTAAAGTGTAATTTAGTGACTTGGCCGAAACTCACTTCAACCTAAAATGTGTTGCTTAAGATTATCAATGAAAGGGCATTAACACATATATGCTATGTGAGAGCAAATCACTTAGTTGCACAAATAGATAGCTTGCAAAAAGAATGAAATTACAAGGGCAAGAACAACTTGCCAACCAAGAGATGAAGGACAATCACACTTATCTTATGATTAAGTGCATTTAGATATGAGCATTAAGTGTGAGAAAGAAAAAGATTTAAGTGTTTACCTACACCATCAACTCATCAATGAAGTGACTTCCAATATGTGACAAATGGCCTTAAAAGATTATATCATGAAAGAAAAACACCATTCACTTATTGAAGCATTTAAACATTTAGGATTTTAGATCTAAGCATCTAAGAAAAAGATTTAACTTTGGAAAGCTTGAAGCATGCAAATAGATCTAGTTGAGTTATGATGCCCAATAGGCTTAAGCTAAGGATTAACCATGTATGAGATCTAGATCTAGAATATTTTAGAACATTAAGCACTTAGATCACAATCACATATTAAAGCCCTAACCTTACCTTTGGGGTATTCCTCTCCCAATAGGTAGGCAATTAATTAGTTTGCTTAATCTTTAGAAAATATTGAGAAGAAGAGAGAGACAAGCAAGCAAGAGAATGTAATAAGCAAACCCCAAACCCCACGTCCTAGGCTTAAAAGGGCAATAAAAATGAAAAAAAGGAAAGATCTATGCTAAGCCCTAGCTACCCCAAGGCTCACACGTGGGAGGAGGCCGTACTACTCATTCTCCCACAACTATGAGCCACTAAAAGCAAGAAAGAAGGAGAAGCAATGAACAAAAATGCTTAAAAATTGAAGAAGGAGGTTGAGAAATAGCTACCAATCCCTTTGGGGGGTCTTTGAGTGTTGCGTGGATGTCTTTAGGTAGCCAAAACCCCTCTCAACCAGATCTGAACATGCAAAAACCAACAAGGTATCCTTGCTAGAAATGCTACACACAACCAAAAGAGTGAAGAAAAACTTGTCTTTTTAGGGCAAAAATTTTTCTTAAGAAAAATTTATAATATTTGATAAAAATGACCTATCTTGCTAAGTTAAACTAGCTGAAATATGTATGGAAATGAACAACAATATAGAAGAATGAATAATAGATAGAGAAAGAGGGGAGTTTATGAGAGTCTCAATGAAAGACTTTTCCTTAAGGCATCCCAAATGAAACCCTTGAAGTCAACCTGCAAGATCTAACACAATGGCATGCATACAATAGATAATATGGATGGTTAAGCTAACAAGACGAAATACTTGCACCTTATCTAGCTAACCACATATATAGATCTACAAGACCACTCTTTGCAAGATCTACTCCAATAAAATACTTTACCTAAGATCCATTCATGCAACCATCATATCAAATTAAAACAAGTTTACCTCATGTGTTTGTAAGAACCAAAATACTTGTAGATCTTCCCAAAATCCTCCAAAGCTTCTTTTATTATTGCATCAAGAAAATGGATCTTGGAGAAATACTTGCTCCAAAAACCTAAGAGAAGAAAATGAAAATGGATGGAATAGAGAGAGAGAGAGTGGAAAATCAAGTAACATAACACTAGCTCAAGATATGGTGAGTTGGGAGTGAGGAAAATGATCTATTTATACTTGGAGAGACAAACCTACCTCTCTTGGATCAATGCCAAGTGTCCACCACCAAGCATAAGAGTAGATCTCAAGGCTAGGGCACACCATCTAGGGTTTAGATCATAGATCTAGGGTGTATATGGGTGTGGGAGGTGTTGGGATCAAGCAAAAGTGTAGTGGAAGGCTATGGGATGCGTGCCAAGGGAGAGAAAGAGGCCCCAAATAATAAAAACGAATTTTCCTTGGAGATCCACAAGAGAGGGGGGGTGGTAACTCACCTTGGAGGGCGCACCACTTGGGGGAGATCACATGGATCAAGGATGTGGATGAGTGAGGGAGTGTTGGGATTAAGCAAAAAGGGTAGTGGGAGGCTAGGAAAAGCGTGCCAAGGGATAACATAAGTCTCCCATTGATTTTTTTATCATTTGTTTTACTTTTTGGAGACTTTCTAGAAGGGAGGCACACCACTCTAGGCAAAGTGACGTTTTTGCTTAATGGCTAGGTGAGGGGGTGCTGTGAGGGTTGGAAAACGTTAGGAAAGGTTAGGAAAAATCTCTCTCAGCTTTATCCCATCATTTTACACCCTTTTACTTGTTATTACATTTTTACATTTTTGCCATGTTTGGACTTTAACAATTAAAATTGTTGTTTTAGACTGACTGACACTCTGGGTGGACAAACCCATAGAAAAAGTTGTCCGACTGAGCTGAAACTTGGTCCAAGGGTGTAGGAGGTGCTATTCCATTTCTTTTGAGCACAAATACCCCTATAAAAAATCCAAGGACCTATTTTTTACAATTTTTTCTCAAAAAAAACTATTTAATTAAATAATTAAACCTCCAAACTTAGGGAAATTTAATTACAAATTAATTAATTAAAACACTTATTTAGACTCGATGGAATTGCGCGATACTTTCTAAGATGTCTTGCATGGTCATTTACAATGATTCCCTATAATAGTTATCAAAAAATAAGCCCACTAGAATGTCGTTCACCACTTTGGAGGAATTATTACAAGTGTGAGGGAAAAACTCAAGGGAAATCAATAAGGATGAAAAACTCAATTGATAACCTGAGGATAAAAAACCCTTGGTGAAAGGAACTCTCCCAGTGAACTGATCCCAAGGTAATTGACCTAGACATGACTAATGCAAACCTATTACATTATTGACCCATGGAAGGGTGCATAAATTCCAGTTACAAAAAGAAGTGCTGGGGCCAAACATGACCTGTAGAACCAAAAGTCTTCAACAAATTTGTATCTGATGATGCATCTCTTCATGGTACATGGAGTTGATCACCTATGTTGGAGAGGCGGTCAACAGGTATATTTTTTTCATTGTGTTGATGAAAATGAATGTTAATAGATGGATTTTGTGATGTAAAAAAGGGTATATACGACTTCAAAGTGGCTTCCTGACTTCAGGAGAGTGGCCATATGTCAGGTTGCTTTAACTTTTCAAATTGTATTTCCTGTTCTTTGTGAAACAAGCCAAATTGATTATGCTCTGTTAGCACACTTTTTCACTGTCCAATCAACTGTGATATAAGTGTAAACCAGTGATGGAAAAGTAGCTAATTCAAGGAGAGAATGCCCCAATTGTCATGGGAAAACCTCCTCTCCGTTTGGGCTGGTGCGTTCCAACCTCAGGGGGGATTCCCTAGGTACCAGGCTGGTGATTTGGATATGATTTTTTGCAAAAGAAACACAAACAACATCAACAAATTTGTCTTGGACAACGTGTAAATCCCACCCAAGACATTAGGAAAAGATAGTTTGTTTTGCTTGAAAGGATCCTACTGTGATAGCGTGAGAAAGATGAAAGAAAGAGGAAAGGAAACCACTTAAAAGATTGAATATTAATTACAATAAATGGCTATTGTTATAGCGCAAGTTGTAGGTTGGGAAAATCTCGACCCAACTACAAAGCAAGTGCTACAACGTGGGAATCCTACACCCAATGTCACCTCGATGTAGGTCCCTTACTTCAAGGGTGATTAGGTCACTCTAGGGAGGCGATCTCGGTGACCCTAGGGGGATTGAGATGGAGATAGAGGGAAATGGAAGTGAAGCCCCTAGAGGTCAAGTCTCAATGGAATAAAGAGTAGGAGAGATGCCTTGCAAGTCAAGTAATTGCTGCTCGACAAGTATAGTACTTCTCCAGATGATTGTACCTGCCCGAGACACAAGAAAATACACTTTGCAATGATATATGTTAATTGGATTAGCAAGTTAAGCTTGCTGTTCCTAATTTGCAGTAGTAGATAAAAGTATATATCAACAAGTAAATGGTACTATAAGATGCTCAATAAGTGCTAGAGATCAAGTAGAAAATACAAGAGAAAGACTAGCTAAACTCAAGATGAAAAGCCAATATTCTAGCACAAAAGATAAGGCTGTTGTAAATACTTTTCTGCAACAAATTATATCATCCTTACGGCTGTAACATTCAATGTATTACAACAAGAAAATAAACCACTAAAATCCCCTCAAACTTCGCCAGAAAGTGCGCTAGGCCAAGGAGAGTAAGTGTGTAAACTTTGAGCAAAATCCAATGGTTGATAAGAGAGTTATTCAAGCAAATGAGTTAGGGTTTCTGCAACCCTAATGGCTGAAGATGCAATTTTGTAACAACAACAAGAAGCATCCCCTTGATGGGGACTCCCTAGTGGCTGTGAGGTGCCCAAGGCACAAGGAGTACAATCCATTTTGCAAGAAACAAACTATGGGCTAAAACCATGGAAAATTAGCCCATGCGCCACACATGTGAGGGAAAAGGAGGAAAGGAGGGCACATGGGGGAATGAGGAGATAGATATTTGAGAGAGGAAATCATGCGCTAGGGTTTATTATATGATGGGACCCACATTAGAAGAGTGATTAGAAGGAGAAAGCATATGAGGGGGCTATTAATGGATGAGAAGAGCCATGCACATGGGAGAGGAGGGAATGCGCCCTATTAAATAGGAGTTAATGCACATGAGTGAGAACACAAGGTAATTAATGCACAAAAAGTGGTATTTATGGAAAGTGAAGGAGGATAAGATGAGTTAGGCTTTAATTAGCCCAAATACGCCCTCATAGACTTGTGCCACCCATCAACACATCCATCTCATAATTATTTGCTTTTAAACCTTGGAAAGTGCACCCCCTCCATCAATCAAGCCACTCGACTGCCACATGTCACATTGCATCACTGCCAAATGTCAGAATCTGATCCTACCACTTGTCACCTTTGGAGGCGACCACCCCTGCTATAAATAGAAACTGCTAAAAATAGGGGTCCGACCCTAAAAATAGGAAACTGCCAAATATGTCCAGGATGACTTGGAGACCACTGTCATGTGTGAAATGTCTAAAAATAGACACTGCTAAAAATATAATCTCGCCGCATGTCAATGTTATCATACTCATTGGATTCGATTTTCTATGAGGATTCCAAATATGTGATCATAATTGACATGCGAGCCTCGATGCTCCACCTGCTAAAAATAGAAATATTGACAAGTCGTTCTAGAAAAGGTCCAACAAACTTAGAATGTTTCAAGGATGAACACTGTATGCTTAAAATCTTGATTTGAGGCCTGGATCTCAACTTGCTAAAAATAGAAAGTACTTGTATGATCCCCGGACAAAGTGTCATCGGGATCATAATCATGCAAGGACCAATACTATATTCTCAAAACTATCATACGAGTTTTCGATCATTGTCTCCTAAAAAGTAGGGCACTTGCTAAAAATAGAAATCTCTCTCAAATCCATGTGAAATTGTGCTAGCTCTATCTCTAAACCAAAAACAACCACAAACCAGTCATGTACCTGTCTCTGATGGGAACAACCTTTGGCTGACACAAGTGCTCAACCTGGGTAAATCTCTAACTTCTAGCCAAAATAGACTATATTGGTTCTTAACCCTTGTTATTTTCAAGGGTAAAAATCCAGGGGTTAACAATGGTAACTCAAGGGGACATGACCCCCCTGTGAGATATCGAGAACCATATGAATCTTTGTGTCTGAAAACTACAAATGATACTCTGTGAGAATTGAGGGAATGGACCAATAGACCCCTGCACATGTGTGGAAGAAGAAGGTGTTGAAATAATGTAACTGTGAAGAGCATTCTTATTATTATTTTGTTATTGGAGTAAATCCCCATTGTGTATTAATCATGTCATTATTATTATTATTGTTATTGGATTACTTCCCATTGAGGATTAATCATGTCGGTGATTGAATAAGGACCAAATCCCCTTTTGCGGATTGGTCATCGGACAATTACAAAGTGCTGAANACATAAGTGCTCAACCTGGGTAAATCTCTAACTTCCATCCAAAATAGACTATATTGGTTCTTAACCCTCGTTATTTTCAAGGGTAAAAATCCAGGGGTTAACAATGGTGACTCAAGAGGACACGATCCCCCTGTGAGATGTCGAGAACCATATGAATCTCTGTGTCTAAAAAATACAAATGATACTCTGTGAGAACTGAGGGAATGGACCAATAGACCCCTGCACATGTGTGGAAGAAGAAGGCCCTGTACATTGACCTATGATACCAAAGCCTGTCCAATGGGAAATGGAGTCAAAACAATATAAACCTCCCATTGATAAATTGAAACACAAGGGGTCTCATCCAAATCTGCTACTTACTACCACCTAACATGTACACTCCTCCCAGTGGTAAATATGCTGAATTTGACACAAGGGAGAGAGGCACTTAGTCATATGTCAATAAGGTAAACACCTGCCAAGTGCGAAGGAAACCCACCAATAATGTCAATGGGTCCTAAGGTATGAACACAAGCTATCATTGTGAAAGATGTTCTGAAGTCAACCAATGACCAGGATTATCCAATAAAGGTCCAATAATGCTCAACCTTGTTGAATGCGAGATAACGACCAATGAGGCTAATGACTATGAAGATGCTCTTCTTTTGGATCATCCACAGATAATGTGTCGGACTTGATGTAGGATGATTTGCTAAAAAGAAGAGAAATGATGACTCTCTTCCCTCAGAGCAAAGTGATAACTCAAGAAGATATAAGATGAATGGTACCATATCCCTAGTGTTGGATGAGGAGGATTGTTATCCCCATTTTATGGATAACTAAGGAGATTATGTCTCGAGGCCCTCAGATTGCAGAATTGGAGTATCAAGAGACTACATGACCAACAATATCCTTTTTCATAGATGGAGACCCTTCTCACCACCATAGAGGTCGCAGATTTTTAGATGGCATCCTTCACACCAACTGGCTTCTAGAAGGAAATGGGCCTTTCTCCATGAGGTACAAGTCAGTATTATGGTGAGCATCATTTCAATATTTGAGGCATTTAAGTATGTTGTATCTTAGATTGCTTTAGGTATCATGATATATGCTTGGACACTATCCCTTTTTCCCTGCTTCACCTTGGTGGTTGACATTCCCTAGTAAGTGGTCTTCCTTGGGGATGGGTTTTCTACTAGGAACTCCCTTAAAGAGACATCGTACCATTCCCAACCATACTTACTACTTTCCATCACTATTTCCCCCCATCTCTTTATCTCTTGGGATTTTAGGGTGTATTGACCCAAGAAGGGGTTGTCCCTCATTCTATGGGAAGAAGGGGCTGAAGGCCCAGAGGGATTCATGTTGGGTAAAAGATAAAAGCCTATGTATGAACCTTCTGGATGCTTCGCCCAGGGATCACCCAAGAAAGCATTGAAACACTTATCTTTGAGAAAAGGGGCACCCACAAGAAATATGATTAAGAATGCTTAAAAGGTTAGTTGGAGGATAAGAGGTCTCATCACGAGCCAAACTATCATGTCCATGGATATCTAGTGGTATGAAATTACCATCATCTGGTCACCAACCTAGGGTAATGGCTCTCAGTTGCATGGCTAAGAGAAAAGGGGTCTCATCACAAGCCAACCTTTTCATTTCCACTAGGTATTTGTGGGTGACACTGCCATTATCTGGACACCATGCTAGGGCAGTGGCCTTTAACTTTTCCTTAAAATTATAAAAGAAAGAAAGAATGAAAAAATAATGGGCTTGGAAAAAGTGCATTGCAAACAAAGGTACCACACACCCTCTACAAAGGCACCCATGAATGAGACACTATGACCCCTTGTATGTCATGAAACCCATTGTAATATACCAGATATAAAAAGTATGCAGAATAGAAATAAAATGCTAGAAATGGCAGAATAACAGTAATATAACCAACATAATCTCCACAATAACACATAAATGATATAAGAACAACAACAGAAATAACACTTTGATTCAAAAATAAATGTTCATGGGCCTCTTCGAGGGGGGCAAACTCCAGTCGAGCAACGCTCTGTTACAATAATCTCCAAGCTAGGGTTTTTATACCCTCAACCCTTATTTATACTAAATATGTCTATCAAGAGAAGCATCTAGAGGAAGATCCTTCTAGAAGCGGAAGCTTCTATTAGGTCTTCTTACATCCGCCTTATTCTATTTTATTGAAAGGCCTTATTAATATTGACCTTTATTACATCCAAATATATTGATCTACTTATGTGCGGGTTAGGACCCTAACATGTCCGCCCCCTTAAAAATAACCTTGTCCTCAAGGCTTGAGATGTGGAAACTGCCGCAGAATGGTAACTGATTCCCAAGTGGCATCTGCTGGAGTTGTATCTTTCCACTAGACTAGCACTTCCTTGATGGTTCACTGACGTAGGTGACACTCACACTGGTCCAAAACTGCTTCTGGCTGTAGCCAAATGGATCCTTCTTTAGCTAACTCGGGAAGGTTGGTTTGAATTTTGCACCTAGTTCCAATCACCTTCTTTAAGCATGAAACATGAAAAACAGGATGTAGCTTTGACTGACTGGGCAGAGCTAACTGATAGGCGACTTGTCCCACACACTTGAGAACTGTATAAGGACCATAAAATTTGGGCACTAGCTTCTGACACTACTCGGCCTTGAGGGAAGTTTGCTTGTATGGTTGCAGTCGCAAAAACACCTGATCCCCTTCTGCAAATTGGCGTTTAGAGCGACCTTGATCTGCTTGTTTCTTCATGCGATTCTGTGCCATGACCAAGTTCTCTTTAGGGGTACGAATAATATCCTCTTGAACTGTAAGTGTTTGGTCAACCGCCTAGACCTTCAAGGTACCCGGTAAGTATGAGAGAATTGAAGGTGGTTTCTGTCCATATACCGCTTCAAAAGGAGTCATGCGTGTAGCTGTATGGTAGGAAGTGTTGTACCACCATTCAGCTAGGGGTAACCATTGAGCCCACTGATTTTTATTTTTAGAGGAAAAACACCTTAGATATGTTTCCAAACACTTGTCGACAACTTCCATTTGACCATTAGTCTGGGGATGATAAGCTGTGCTTAGATGCAATTGGGTGCCTTGTAGCTTAAACAGTTCTTTCCAAAAATTGCTTGTGAAAGTTGGGTCACGATC
>JASDQU011178225.1:45382-66362 GCA_032191745.1 Picea mariana
AGCCTTCCACTACACTTTTGCTTGATCCCAACACCTCCCACACCCATCTACACTCTAGATCTATGATCTAAACCCTAGATGGTGTGCCCTAGCCTTGAGATCTACTCTTATGCTTGGTGGTGGACACTTTCCATTGATCCAAGAGAGATAGGTTTGTCTCTCCAAGTATAAATAGATCCCTTTCCTCACTACCAACTCACCATATCTTGAGCTAGCGTTATATTACTTGATTTTCCACTCTCTCTCTCTCTATTCCATCCATTTTCATTTTCTTCTCTTAGGTTTTTGGAGCAAGTATTTCTCCAAGATCCATTTTCTTGATGCAATAATAAAAGAAGATTTGGAGGATTTTGGGAAGATCTACAAGTATTTTGGTTCTTACAAACACATGAGGTAAACTTGTTTTAATTTGATATGATGGTTGCATGAATGGATCTTAGGTAAGTATTTTATTTGAGTAGATCTTGCAAAGAGTGGTCTTGTAGATCTATATATTTGGTTAGCTAGATAAGGTGCAAGTATTTCATCTTGTTAGCTTAATCATCCATATTATCTATTGTATGCATGCCATTGTGTTAGATCTTACAGGTTGACTTCAAGGGTTTCATTCAGGATGCCTTAAGGAAAAGTCTTTCATTGAGACTCTCATAAACTCCCCTCTTTCTCTATCTATTGCTCATTCTTCTATATTGTTGTTCATTTCCATACATATTTCAGCTAGTTTAACTTAGCAAGATAGGTCATTTTTATCAAATATTATAAATTTTTCTTAAGAAAAAAAATTTCCCTAAAAAGACAAAAGTTTTTCTTCACTCTTTTGGTTGTGTGTAGCATTTCCAACAAGGATACCTTGTCGGTTTTTGCAGGTTCATATCTGGTTGAGAGGGGTTTGGCTACCTAAAGGCATCCACACAACACTCAAAGACCCCCCAAAGGGATTGGTAGTTATTTCCCAACCTCCTTCAATTTTTAATCATTTTTGTTCATTGTTTCTCCTTCTTTCTTGTTTTTAGTGGCTCATAGTTGTGGGAGAAGGAGTGGTATGGCCTCCTCCCACATGTGAGCCTTGGGGTGGCTAGGGATTAGCATAGATCTTTCCTTTTTGCATTTTTATTGCCCTTTTTAGCCTAGGATGTGGGGTTTGGGGTTTTCTTGGTTTTCTTGGTCCATTCTCTTGCTTGCTTGTCTCTCTCTTCTTCTCAATATTTCCTAAAGATTAAGCAAGCTAATTAATTGTCTACCTATTGGGAGAGGAATACCCCAAAGGTAAGGTTAGGGCTTTAATATGTGATTGTGATCTAAGTGCTTAATGTTCTAAAATATTCTAGATCTAGATCTCATACATGTTTAATCCTTAGCTTAAGCCTATTGGGCATCATAACTCAACTAGATCTATTTGCATGCTTCAAGCTTTCCAAAGTTAAATCTTTTTCTTAGATGCTTAGATCTAAAATCCTAAATGTTTAAATGCTTCAATAAGTGAATGGTGTTTTTCTTTCATGCTATAATCTTTTAAGGCCATTTGCCACATTTTGGAAGCCACTTCATTGATGAGTTGATAGTGTAGGTAAACACTTAAATCTTTTTTTTTTCACACTTAATGCTCATATCTAAATGCACTTAATCATAAGATAAGTGTGATTGTCCTTCATCTCTTGGTTGGCAAGTTGTTCTTGCCCTTGTAATTTCATTCTTTTTTCAAGTTATCTATCTATGAAACTAAGTGATTTTCTCTCACATAGCATATATGTGTTAATGCCCTTTCATTGATAATCTTAAGTAACACATTTTAAGCTGAAGTGAGTTTCAGCCAAGTCACTAAATTACACTTTAAAAGTGTCATAATATTTAAAACACTCTAAAACACTCCTAAAAATCTACCTAATCCATATATTAACTTAATAGACTATTTAGGGTACCTTAGACCACCATCTTCACCATCTAAAACAGGTATTGAGGGGAAACGGAAGGTGATTAGGTCAGGGACTATCTCGTGGCACAGAGCGTCCTTTCTATAAGAACTCAATCTTTTGGGTTGACCTGCGAAGATAGGGTAGGCCTTGTTTCCATACTTCTTAAGCATCCAACAATCATTTGGCAATAGGAGGAGGAGGCTTTGGTGAAAGCCAAATAAAAGTAACTAAAACTTAATAATCTTAAGAAAGCTTAATAATTCAACCTTGGACTCAATCTAATAAATACTTTGAAGATTTAATAACTAAGAATGGGTATCATTCATCTTCATAATACTTGTGCCTACAAATCATAACTCTTATTTGTTGATGTATTGATGATGTATTGATGATGATCTCATAAATGTAATATGATGCTTTGATCTTCTTGTAACCTGCACACAAATCATTAAAGTGGTTAGCTTGTTTGATGTATTTTAGCATTCTTTACTTGTAAATCTTGTACTTAATTTTTTATTCAACTATTCTTTTGTATAACTTGTAATCATACTTGTAACGAATCACCCTAACATCTAGTTGACCCCTTGCCAAATCTTAGGCACTAGTCTTAGTTTCCCTAGGAAAAAGTCTTGCTTAACATACTAACCCTTGCATCTTGCATTGTTGCTTATGCATCTTAAGATTAGAATTCCCCGAAACCTTAACAAATTCAAACTAACTCCTATAACTTAACTCTAAAACTAATCTAAAAACTAGGGACTACCCCCCTTGACTTCCCTAGGAGTGAGCCTTGACGGAAGAGGTTCCGGTCAAAGTGACAGTGTGGGTTGTGAACCTAGGCATTGTGCCTCCAAGGACACACTAAGTGAGTCGGACTTAGCTCACTTTTTCAAGTGTGTATAAGGACGGCAAAAATACCCATCATCTAGTCTTTCAGCCTGGCAGAGGCTAGAAATGATTTCACCAAAGGGAAAGTAATCAAGGACACACTATTATCCATTTCCTGGATTAAAAACAACCAAACCGTATCAAATGTTGCAGCTCTGCTCAGAGCATTGACAAGAATCTAGAGCGTATGTTTCCCTTGGAAGAAGCCTACTGCCATCCCATCTGTTAGTCTCTAATTTTTCTTTTGATTTAGTGAGAAACTCTAATCCTAAACCCTCCCTACCTGCACTTCATTGTTTGATTTCATTTGATTTTAATCTTTGTTTTAAGTTTGTTATGTTTCACATTTTTAGCTTTTTGAATAATTTCCTTAAATTTGGGGTGGTTTTACAAGATGTGTCACTTCATATGCCTATTTGAATCTTGCAAATTCAAAATTATGTTAATTCATTAATAGCGCTACGGGAATAGCCTTATTCCCGTAGCACAAAAATAATCATGCCTTGATATGCGCCCGTCACTCAGATTTCGTTATGATGACACGGATTGTGGTTTGAGAGTTCGCATGTATCCCACAATATCTTTGGAATCATTTTGTGATTCAAACCGTTACATGATCGGATTACTCTGTACCCATAAAGGTCTCTGTTGGGCCTAAGAAATTTCACATTTATATCCTCTTTTCCCTTCACCATTCCTTACATTTCATCGTCCCATTAACCTTTTATCATACCATTTCCATAATGATACTTGGGTTTTCCATTATTATTTTCCATTGTATTCATTTCAGTATTATAAGTGAATTTGTGATTAAATATTATAAAAACAACATATTTTCATTATATATCAAGGTTGAATGAGTTTGATGATGTGTGCAGGCATATGTGAAGATTTCAACAAAGTCAAATATTACCACCTAGCCTCAAATTCGAATTTCATCTTCAAGCTTTGAATATTTGAATAATATTTGGGAAAATCATTCAAGCATATTCAAAGGAGAAGATCATGGAATATTTGGATGGCATATCTTATCTAAGATGTGTGAGAGATGTGTGGAGGATTTGAAGGGATCATATCTTCTAATAATAGGAAAGTAGTTGAGAATGGTTGAGAGAATAGTGGATCTGTAATTATGACACTCTTCAAGACTCTCATGTATATAAGAGAGTGTTCTCTCTTCATGAGGGTCATCATGTTATTCATGAAGAGATTAGCTTGGAGAGTTAGAGATCATGTAATTCATAATTTAGTCTTGTAATTAGGAGAAGGGGATTCTTAGCTTTGATTCTTAACTTTGTTATTCTTTCATGCTTTGTCATTTGAATCTTGTCATATAGTTTGAGGTTGATATATCGTGTGAGCGCACATATGTCTTTTGTCATTCAACTCTTTACATGTTGTATTGCTTTCCTAGATTAATTTCTTGCTTTCCTAGTTATTCTTTCAATGCTTTCCTAGATTAATTTCATTTCAGCAATTTAGATTAGATTACTTCTACTTTAGTCATGCATATATAGTGTGTGTGCTTCGTAAGCCTACGAACCTCAGATTGACAAATTAAATAGTTGGGCAAGTACTACAACGGAATTAAACAACAATATTTCCACCTAACATTTTGGCACCGCTGTCAGGGAAGCACGATGGATTGAAGTTTAGTTTGATTTTCTTGCAAGCGTAACTAGAGTGTGAATTTCAATTTTAGCAAGTGTGCTTGATTTTTTCAACTGTGAAGAGGTTTTCATGTGTTTCAACAAGTATGATTTTCAGTTTTTTTATTTTGATTTGGGTGTTGTAAGAACCCCTTTTGCAATATGATTTAACCATGAGTGTCAGCTTGGAACAGTTTGCTCAGATCCTGGCGAAAACTGGGATTTCTTCTTCTCAGGAAGAGGAGATCTTGACAGCAGCCCAGAGCTTAAATACTCCTCCAAAAACAAACGAGAAATCAACATCTAAGGAACTTGAGGAGGACAATGAGGAGTTGTAGCAAGATCTGAGCGAGGAAAAACGCGCCTATGAAAGCATTATCGAGCAATGGTTCTAGGTAAGTACTCGATTAGCTCCATTTTTTTATTTTTATTTATAAAGTTTGCAGTCACAACAACTAGATTCATTCATTCTCGTAAAATCCTATTTCTCATTTGAAAAATTTCCATTGAACATATTGTTGTTACTATTACGTGAATGGCTCCACTAGAAATTTGACTACACGTAACTAATTTTTAATTCCATTTATCATAGAGTCGGTAGGTTTTAATTTTCAGTTTTTCTTTTACCTAGAATAAGTATGCTCTCCTTCACGCTTTGTGCGATCACGAGGATCAGAAAATATGAATGATTTTGATTTCAGGAATGAATGTCTTTGCATCCATCCTTTGACCTGCAAATAAACACAGTTAAAAAAAAAAATTGTAGACAAATAAAACACAACGAAAATTTTCACTATTATAGCGTGCTGATACAGAAATTTTTTTTACATACTGTTACAGCATGTTGATACAGCATGCTGATACAATGAAAATTGTACATGTTGTTTCAACATGCTAGTACAACAACATTTTACATGTTACAGCGAAATTTTACTGTAACAGTGATTGAATAATAAAAACAGTAGTGGCGTTAGGATAAAATAAAACAAAACAAAAAAATAATAATAATAATGGTGTGTTCATCCTGGACCTACAAGTATAAAAACACAAATGAATAAAAACAAAACCAAATTTTACATATTGTTACAGCATGCTGAAACAGTAAAAATTTTCTATGCTGAAACAATGAAATTTTTACATGCTGAGACAGTCACTGTTACAGCAAAATTTTACATGTTTTTACAACAAGTTGTTATAGCGAAAAAATTTCATGTTGTTACAGCGAAATTTTTCATGTGATACAGTGAATTTTATATGCTGAAATAGTGACGCTTTTTGCTGTAACAGTGATTAAACAGTGTCATGCTTGCACTCTTCTCATTTTTAACTTCCAATCTGGTCTATTTTATTTATTATTTTTTATGCCATCCTTTCGCGAGCCTCATCCTTTCACATTCGACCCTACATGTTGTAACCTACCAATAATCAAATCATCAAAAGCTAAAGTTCTTGTTTACAAACCCAACCAAATAAAAATAATGATAAACGTTGATTAAAAATGTCAAAGAATCAACTAAAATTTCGAATCGCGATCATGGTCTTTGCAAATTCTGGTTGTTACAAATCCCTACCATTTTTCTCATATTTGCTAAAGTCTAGTGGGAATAAAATCTTTCAACGCTTATTAGTCATTAAAAACTACGAAAAGATAGCCTTTATTCACTGAATTAAGAGGGAGATCTTGTAACAATTAAACACGATATTTTTCTTATTTTCCCATGACAGATTACCATGAAATATGGGCCACATCCTAACTTCGTAACTATTATTGATTATCTTTTGATATTGTTACGATCAAATTGAATTTATAAATTTTCCCAACAGAATTATCTAAATTGAGATATGTTCACAATCTTATTGTTGGATATGCATCAAAATTTCTTTGTCAAGGTAAAGGATGCTCAAGTTTCGCTTAATTCAATCAACAAAATGGTTGGATCACAGATTCATGAGCTCCAGGTGGCTAATCACAGATTAGTAAGCTATTTGTTCATGTTGGTGATTAACCAACAAGCTAGAAATGGACAATGAAACCACACCCAGCTCACACATGCAATGAGAATCTGGAATTTTTCATCAATTAACGTCAATTTGCAGACAGTCAATTTCGGATGGGATTTGTGAGCAAACCATGTGTTGGTGTCCAGGTATGAACGATTTATTCACCATTTTCCTACATTAATTTATCAATCCGGGTGCGTATCCTTTCAAGGCAACGCATAAGGTATATGCAAGGGCAAGAGTACAATTCGTTCTGGCCAAGGGTTCACGATTAAGATTCAAAACATTACTGTCAACTGGATTAACTAAAACTTCTGAAAAGTACTCATAAGAATCACACACTATAATAGCAAGCATAAACTAATAAATAACACACACAGGAAGACGCATCACCTGATTAGAAGAGTGGGCCCAGCTCTCTGATCAGGGCTGCGTTGGTCACAGCGAAGATGAAGACATCAAAATAGGTAGTGTTTTATAAATCTGAAAAAGGTTATTACAATATCAATGGGGACATCCCCAGTTATAGGAATAAACTGTATTTTATACATCAAAAGGGAGAACAACCTCTTTCCCCAAAACATGGTAACCGTATCCCCAAAAATATACATTAGTTGGAATGACACCAGTACCAGATGGACAGGATTAGCGAAATGCCCAAGATGGTTCAGGGATCTATGACTCCAGTTGGGTGGTCTCTTTATGGCTTGGTTGTTGTTGTGAAGAGAGGATCTGTTGTGGGATGAATCCCTGGTCCTGTTCTCTAGAAGTTGCGGTCAAACATTCATTTTAGTGCTACGAATAGGCAAAACTCCGCGACTTTACTTCATTAATAAAATATTCCAATAGACAAGGTAGGGGTATTTACCTCACAGGTTTAGCGTAGTAAACATAGGTAAATAAGTGCAAAAAGGTCAAAAAGGTAATGGAAATGCAGCAGAAAGATAGCCCGATTTGGTGCCCAACATCTCCCCCCAACTAGCCTTCTACATGCCCTCATGCAGTTCCCCACCTCCACAGGTCTGGATTTCGCTAACTGTTGGCTTCCTGAAAATGGGCGAGATCATATTCTTCGGCCATCTCTGTCCCTGGAACTTTAAAACCATCTGAAAGGTGGACTTCTTTCCACCAATCTTCCGAGACGATATACACTGGAGTGTAATCTTCTACTGGCAACCAAATAGTGGGAAACTGAAACCGGAGTCCCATGCATCAGACCCCACTTGTTCGAACACATGCCAAATATCTAGGCATCCTGGGGAGCACTCGTGCAAAATTTGGTGTCCTAAAAGGTTCCCTGTTCCGGAAAGCTGTAGGTGTCATCATCCACCTTTTCTGACAGCAATCAAGGGCCTCTTCATGAAAGTGACTATTTTCTTAACGCAAAGATCAAGGCACCAATTTTGTGTCCTTAGCATTCTGTCTCTATTCACCTCAATTCCCAAAAAGATGTTGTGTTTATTGAACATGGAGACTGACCTCTCAGGTTCTCCTCTTACCATAAGCAGCTTTGTAACCTGATTAGATTCAAATGTGTTAAAAGCCTTCTGCCAACTGATCTAGTTGAGAGTGTAAGAGGTGAGGGCCCTTAAATGAATGTCTCCCACATACGGGATCGGATTGAAGTCTCTGTCTAGGCGCAGAAGATATCCATGCAGGTAAAATTCACACATCAAATGCTGAGTTGGCACGTCGTGGTGCCTCATTATTTGGAGGAATTGTACACCATTTTCTATTTTATAACTAATCTCATTTTTTATGCTCTCCATGTAGAATAGGAGAAAACGTTCATGTAAGAATAAAGATTAACAAGAAGCAGGGGGGCGACATTCCATCACCTCTTGTGCCAAATTAAACATCTTCTCTTTATCTATTTTTAGCTCTGCCACTTGCTTTTCCAGCTGCTCCATCTTGAGTTGTTGCTTCGCATGCCTTAATCTCATGATGTCTATACGCTCCACATATTCAAAAATAGTTGTGGAGGCTCGTTCCTGAGTTCTTATGATCTCATTTTGATACAGAGTCGCAGTAGATTTCCAAGTCTGCACTTCAACCGTTAAGGCATGCTCACGGTCTTCAAACAATCGCTCGACCGGCTCTGTTTGAGTAGCAGCAGAGGTTATGGCTACCTGGTCCGTCTGAGTCTCTGTTTATACTCCTATGGCCTTGGACTTTCTAGCTTGCTGCTTGTATTTCTTCATCCTCTCCTGCATTTTGTGTACCTGTTTCCTTAGTTTCCTAACCTCCAACTTAAGTCACATTGTCTCCCTAAATTGTAGCTGATGTTTTTGTTTGACTGGGAGTCTTACGACCTTCTTTCCTGGCTCTTCCATTGGCTCATTCGTTGGGACCGCTTCACTTGGTCCCTCCTCTTCGCCTATAGCTATTTCCTCTTGTTGCATGCTCACCGTGTCCGGTGGTGCCCTTGCGAGATGCTCTCCTGCTAATGTGTATGTTTGAGTATCATCCACCCCACACAGTTGTGGCTTTTGTGATAGAATTAGAGGAATGGTGAGATCTTCTTCTGTACGCCGAAGGGAACGAGTTTTCCTTGCTCCTCTTGGAATAAAGGAGAGAAAGGAGAACTGGAAGGGATCTTCAATATTCGGTCCCGAGGTTGGCGCTGGTTCTTATGGTTCGGCGCCAACCTCATGCCCTAGTTCTCCCAGCACTTCTTCCATGGGCTCTATGGTCAGGGTGGTCACGACCTCTTCTTCATTCTGGTTATCCTCCTCCATCGACTCCATGGTGACAGGAGGTCCTTGTGGAGTACCCTCAGTCGCAATATCAACCAATTCACCCGCTCTTGTCTGTTGTGACCCCACTTCTGTGGTTTTCATGCTATCAAATTGCTCTACTAGTTCCACAGGTGAGGCTAGTTCTTGTGGGACAGCCTCGGCCATGGTACTAGTGGGCCTTTCTGTGTCAACTTCCGCATCTTCCATTGGTTCCAAGGTTTCAGCTTGCTCTTGGGGAGTAGCCTCTTCTTCAAATGCTTCATCTTCCATCTCCATATCTTCCGGTTCCTCTTGGTCAACATAGTCATCTTCTTCTGCATTTTCCTCCTCCGTGGCTTCTGGTTCATCTTCCCTAGCAGCCATAGCGGCTGCTACTTCTTCCTCTGTGGAATCCCAAAAAAGTTCCCACAGGATCGGGATTTGTTTGATGGCATTCATTACTAACAACTGAACCATCCCATGGTGGGTGATGGTCGCCAATACCTGTCGCGACTCCTGAGCTGAATGTGCGATTAGGTGAAGGCTTCTCAATAAGAAATAAGGCACATTCAGTGAGAAAGCCTCTACTTGGGGAAATCGTAGGTGAGTTAGTATTCGGAGATGGTATTTGAATATGGTGGAATATCTCCCTTTGCAATTCATATATCTCATGACGAACTCTGCTACTTCCTTCCATGGATGCAGCAGCGAATTTCGGGTGTATCCTCGACCCTTCTGCACAATGCTTTCTCCTACCTGTAAAAAGGCTTCAGAAAACTCAAGAAGGAAAGACCTTCTTGAAAACCATCTCTGTCTATTTTGAGGGAGTCCACTAACTCCTACAACGGCTTCCTCTATCACAAGAATTTCAATTTCGCGGACCCGAGGGCTTCCTTCTCTCAAGTTGAGTGCGAATTTTGTCGCAATTTCTTCATTCGATCCTTCAATCTGTCAAAGTAAACATTCCATCCCGCATTCTCAAAGACCTACCATACCTCCTTATTGTTCCGAACTCTCGTTGTATCTTCAGGTTCATGCCGCACAAATCGTCCACCCATTGTTGCAGAGGCAGAGTCAGCACGACGAATGCAGTTAGCTAGTAGGGGAAAATGACAGGGCTCCAAACCGTTGGCAACTGAAATAATGTCATATCACTTTTGGGGACGACAGATGAAACAACGTTGGTATGTTTGGAAATGATAACATATTGTGGTGGTACTATCAGAAATTTAATGCAGCGTGTTGGGGAGGTGAATGATTATGACTCTGCACGTACGAGTACGCATTTCAACATATCAAGTTATGATTATGGAGTGTCGAAATCATTGGATTATGTTTGGTGAGGATCGTGTGTCATAAATTATTTTTCGTGGTATGTCGTCGTTTATTATGACGGTTTCCCCCCCAACTTAATTATGGCCATCCAAGGCACATTTTGATGTCTTTTTTTGGAATATTTTAATTAAATCCATAAAAGTCGGCGGAGACATACCTGGGGACCTACCTTATGGTGGAGTAGCAGCAAAAGGTCTGACGGAGTAATGGAAACACGGCATAACGGCAGCAAGGAGTAACAGCAACGACGGAGTAACGGCGATGGCAGAGTAGCAGCAGTTGCGGAGTAATGGCACCGAAGAAGTAACGGCAGTTGCGGAGTAACAGCACTGGCGGAGTAACGACAGTTGCGGAGTAACAACAATTGCGGAGTAACGACAATTGCGGAGTAACGACAGTTGCGGAGTAACAACATCGACGAGGTAACAGTAGTTGCGGAGTAACAACACCGACGGAGTAACAGTGTCGAGTGTTACATTTCTCCTGGCCATATTCCTTTGTTATTCCTGCAAAAATACAAACAAGTAAGAAATAACAATTTATATATATATATATATATATATATTTATTTTTCTTTTTTCTTTTTCTTTTTTTTGGTAAGGCAGAGTGAGAGTGTCCTTCATTCCAACAATCATTAAATCAGATGAGTCAGATAGGTTTTTGACAAAGGCATTTCTAGAGGCTAGACGGTGGTATAGTTTTAGACGGTGTTTGTTTACTAAGAACGAGGTATGATTCTCATATATTGTAATTAATCTAACCGTCCCATTGTCAAACACTGCATCCACTTGGTATGGCCCCATCCAGCGAGTGCAAATCTTTCCTTTGAAATCCTTAAATCAGGAATTGTAAAGTAATGCCCAATCTTTCACATGAAACACCTTACTTTTGATGAATTGTAAAGTAGCGGCAGTTGCAGAGTAACGGCACCGGTGGAGTAACGGCAGTTGCGGAGTAACAGCACCGATGGAGTAATGGTAGTTGCGAAGTAATGGCAGTTGTGGAGTAACAGCATCGCCGAGGTAACGGTAGTTGCGGAGTAACAGCACCAGCGAAGTAACAACGCCGAGTGTTACATTTCTCCTAGCCATATTCCTTTGTTATTCCTGCAAAAATACAAACAAGTAAGAAATAACAATTTTATATATATTGTAAGGCAGAGTGAGAGTGTCCTTCATTCCAACAATCATTAAATCAGATGAGTCACATAGGTGTTTGACAATGGCATTTCTAGAGGCTGGACGGTGGTATAGTTTTAGACGGTGTCCGTTTACTAAGAACGAGGTATGATTCTCATCTATTGTAATTAATCTAACCATCCCATTGTCGAACACTAAGTCCACTTGGTATGGCCCCATCCAGTGAGTGCAAAGCTTGCCTTTGAAATCCTTAAATTGGAAATTGTAAAGTAATGCCCAATCTCCCACATGAAACACCTTACTTTTGATGAATTTATCATGCGATTTCATTCTCTGTTGTTGAACAACAGGGGTATTCTGGACAACTACTAACCAAATCTCGTCCAACTCATTCAGTTGTTCCAGTCCGTGTTTCTGTGCTTCTAATGGATCTAGACCTACTTCTAGAGTTGTTCTGAGTGTACTGATCTCAAATTCCACTGGAAACAAGGGGACTTTCCCATAGAGTAATTCAAATGGTGAAAACCCAGTTGTGTTTTGCCATGTTGTTCTGTATGCCCATAAAGCTTCTGGAAGTTTCTGTGCCCAGTCCCGGCGATGACTTGCTACTGTCTTTATCAAGATATTTTCTAATACCTTGTTTGTGCTTTCTACTTGCCCGTTCGCCTGGGGGTGATAGGGGGTTGTCACTCTATGTTTGACTCCATTTTTCTGCATAAGCTTTCCTATCATGTGAGATGTGAACTGTGATCCTCCATCCGAGACAATTTCCCTTGGAGTACCGTATCGAGCAAAGATTTCTTCAAAAAGAAAGTCTGCCACTACTTGTTCTATTGCTCTTGTGACCGCTCTGGCTTCCACCCATTTAGTTACATAATCAGTGCAGACCAGGATGTAAGCTTTCTTATGAGAAGGTGGGTTGAAGGGTCCAACAAAATCAATGGCCCATTTCTCAAACGATTCAAGGACTATCTGGGGTTGTAGAGGCATTTCGTCTGCTTTCCCAGGTTGTCCCATCCGTTGGCAGCTATCACACCTTCAAACATAATCTCGGGCATCATGAAAGATGGAGGGCTAGTAATATCCCATTTGCAGCACTTTGTGACCTGTTCTTTTATCTGCAAAATGTCCTCCACAGGGTCCATCATGTGCAGCCTTCAGTATCTCATAGATATTATCTTCTGCCACACAACGCCGAATCTCTTGGTCAACCCTTGTATGGAAGAGATATTCTGCCATCCATGAATATCGGGTACTCTGGTGAATAATCTTCCTTTGCTCCTTATATGACAGATGACGAGGCACCTTCCATGAAGCAAGATAATTAGCAATATCTGCATACCACAGAGTGTTAGCAGATACTGCAAAAAGATGTTCATCTGGAAAATTATCTTCAATTGGTGTATTCTTACCCTCATGTTCTATCCTAGATAAGAAATCCGCAACCACATTGTCCTTCCCTGGTTTATCTACTATATTAATATCAAATTCCTGTAGTAGCAAGAGCCATCTTGTGATACGACTAGGGGTAACAGGTTTATTCATTAAATACCAGATAGTTGCATGATCAGTATGCACAAATGTAGGATACCTGGTAATGTAGTGCCAAAATTTATTGATGGCGTAAATGACAGCAAGGAACTCTTTCTCAGTCACTATGTAGTTTAATTCAGCAAGAGCCAAATTCTTACTAACATAGTAAATTGTGTATAGTATTTTGTCCTCTTGTTGTCCTAATATTGCACCAACTGTTGTTTGGGAAGAATCTGTATGAATATGGAAAGGTAATGCCCAGTCCGGCCCTCTAAGGATTGGAGCACTACAGACCAATTCCTTAATTCTCATAAAGGTTGTATCACAGTCCTTTGTCCACACAAAATCTGAATCTTTTGTTAGCAATTGAAAAAGTGGATGTGCTACTTTAGAAAAAAAAATTATAAAACACATGTAATAACCTGCACAACCAATAAAACTGCGTACCTGCGTGGGCATTTTGGGTGTCGGGAAATGTTGAATTACCTTTGTCTTTTCTGAGTCCATCCAGATTCCTTCAGCTGAGAGCAAATGTCCCAGAACAATTCCTTCTTCCATCATCATATGGCATTTTGTCGTACTCAGCAAGACACGCGCTTGTATACACCTTTCGATAACTTTTTCTAAATTTTTCAGCCCTTCAAGAAATGAATCCCCATATGGAGTAAAGTCATCCATGTAGATTTCAACACTGTCATCTATCAAATCCGAGAAGATTCCCAAAATTTCCCTCTGGAACGTTGCAGGAGCATTACACAGGCCAAAAGGAAGGACTCGGTATGCGAATGTTCCCCAAGGGTATGTGAAAGTGGTTTTATCCTGATCTTCAGAAGCTATCTGGATCTGGTTATACCCACTAAACCCATCTAGAAAAGAAAAAAAAAAATTGCCAGCCAATGTGTCCAGAACTTGATCAATAAATGGCAAAGGAAAATGATCTTTCTGCATTGCCTTATTTAATTCTCGATAATCCACGCATATTCGCCATTTACCATTTTTTTAGGGACCATTACTAATGGGGAGATCCATTGGCTATCTGAGATGGGGTAAATAAAACCTACGTCTAGTAATTTCTGAAGTTCTTCTTTAACAACATTTTTCAATGTGGGGTTTCATCCTTCTCTGAGGTTGTCTCACAGGAGTACAATCCTCCTTAATGTATATATGATGGGTACATGAATTAGCAGGGATCCCTTTCATATCTATATAATCCCAGGCGAAGGCCTCTTTGTGTTTCCGAAGGACATCCACGAGTTGCTTCTTCTGGGATTCTGACAGGGTTGGATTAATATTCAGGGTTTTTCCTACTTCTAGTTCTACTGGGACACTTTCAATGGGTGCATGAACATGTAGCTCCTCTGATCCTTCTGTTGTTTCAATTATTTCTCGAGTCTCACATCTTAGGATAGATTCTAGGAATTGTTGATTTGTTTCGGAAACGGAGCGAGGATCATCCATAAAAGAGGTGATTACATCATCTTCCGATTCTATTTTCAACTGAAGGGCTTGTCCAATAGTGAGAACTGGCCTCAATTACTCATTTTCTGTTTCGGACTCTTTCCTAGATAAAATTTTCTTGCTTCCTGCTGGTTTTATGGATGGGTTTGGTTCTGCAGGTGATTATAACACTAAGTTCTTAATGTTGTGCCCATTGGAAATAACCATGTGCCATGATCGGCACCCAATGTAAGCATCTGTTGTAGCCAGCCATGGTCTACCCAAAATCAAAGGATGACCACCCACCAAAGATTGCATATGTAAGACCAGGAAATCTATAGGATAGTGCCACGAATCCACTGAAATTGTTACATCTTCCAACTTTCCTACATGTTTGACTGTGGATCGGTCTGCCAATTCCAATACTATAGGTGTATGTTTCAAGTTACAAAGACCTAATGCATGCATGGTTTCAGTGGTGATGGCATTGATGGAAGCACCCAGGTCTACCAGCACATTCGGAATCTGTACTCCATTAATTTGTACTGTTAGAATTGGGTTCCCCGGATCTCCATACTTTTCAGGCATTGACTTTCCCGTCATGAAATGTGATAATTTTCCCATAAAATGAATGGTAAGGGGGTCTTTGGATTTCTTTGCAGGTTTCTTTGAACAGTATTCCCTAAGAGTCTTTGCATATATTGGCACATCCTTCATAGCTTGTAACAAGGGAATTTTAACAAATAAGTTCTGCAATTCTCCTAATAAATCAAATTCAACTTGAGGGCTTGATTTACTCAAAGTTAGTCTCTCTGGGTAAGGTGGTTCAGATTGATGTTGTTTTACAGGAGGTGACTGGTTTCTATCAGTTTGTTTTGGCTCTTTATTATTTGGTTCTGATTCTTTACCTTCACTATCGAGTTGTTCAATGGTAACTGGAGGAGGTTGAACATTAACTGTCTGCCCTGATCATAGATTCATTTCGTACAACTCTGCAGTGGAAATGTTATATGAAGGTAGGTTAAGAATGTCAGTTTGATGAGCTCCCTTGCTATTAGGATTCGGATCAGGTTGGATTGGGAGCTGAGGACAGGCAGGTTGATTACCCAGAGGCACATTAGAGGGCAATTGGAGTTGTTGTTGTGGCATCGATTGAGGAAACTGCCCAGGAGGGGATCCTCGCCAAGTTGGAGCCCATGGGGAGATTGAACTAGCTTGAGGGTTCTGTTAGCTCCCAAAATGAATCAGTCACTATGGTTGCATTTTGTGGTTGATAGTATGGCTATTGGTAGTTTTCTCAAATTTGGTTTTGAGTTTTTCCAGTAGCAAGACTTAGGTTTTGATTTTTGTCTTAGAAATAAGACGACCCATAAAGGTCTTCTCTTTAAAATTTCCATAAAAAAGGCTTTCAACAGCTAACGTGTGTTTTAAAGATGATGGTTAGCTGGTGAAAGTGGTGATTTTCAACAGCTAAGGAGCATTTCTCACGGGCCGTTAGCTGGTGAAATCGGCGATTTTCAAAATACAAGGAGCACTTCCGACGGGCGATTAGTTGGTGAAAACGGGAATCACGTGTGTTCTCTCCACGTTTTAAAAATCAAATGATGACATGCTCAGCCCATGTTATGCAATCATTATGATGCGCTGGTGAAAGTGGATAATGATGGAGATTCGGGTTTGCACGTCTAAATCGGATTGCAAAGCGGATCTCGTTCAGAAATGCATGGTTCGTGATCATGGCATTGGAAATGGCGAATTTAAATCCATCATTACAAGTGAGGGAGCGGTACTACATGGCTGGTGACATCAAATCGCCGCATCATTTCCCCAACACACATCACCCACAATTGTATGGTAAGTTTTCAATGTTGAAAAACAGAGCCGAGTATTTTCACCAGCGGAAGACCTCGGCCCAAATAGCATTTTCGTAGTGTTTGGTGTGCAGAATCATTTGGGGTTTTGAATTGCAAATGGCAACAAGACGCAGTGGCTCTTTGTTGAGAAAAGAATTGGATAGTCTGTCCTCCCTGTTAGCGATCAAAAATGCACTGGCATTTTTGAAAGAATGATGCCTAATCTTGTAGGGAACTTTTCAATCCCTTCCCGAGCTCCAAATGAAGATTTGAAAACACCATTGGAAAGCTTAGGATTTCTGGATGGCGATCAACTATTCAGGCATGAAAAATGGATTTTCTATGACCGAGATATTTGATTTTGAAAAATCTGCTCTTTTCACCAGCTAATTCACCGAAAATTTTGTTAGTTAGCTGGTGAAAGCTCCGCCTTTCACCAGCTTAGGAGCGGATTTGTCGGTAAATAAGCTGGTGAAAGCCTGTCACGGCCAGAATGTTATGGTTTTCGCCCAGATCGTAAATTTTTGCATGAGAATGAATTGAAACCTCTTCTAAGGCTTTATTAATGAATTATTAAATCTATCTAATCAGCCACTTTTGGAAAATGAAGAGAAGAAAAGGTGTACAAATGTCATTTACCATCTTTAAAAGAGGCAGAATTTCAGGGTTTTGGGAGCCACATCACATAATTCAAATTTCATTATCAAATTATCAAACCATAGAACCTTGGGAGGCTGAGCTACACATCATCAAATTTCAACCACATTTTGAGGGCCAGCAGATAAAGATTTACCTTATTTTGAGGATCTATTACTATTCCTTTGTAAATACTGTTTGTTTACTATTTCTAGAAATTCAGATCCATAGTTTTAGGATCTGATAACTAAATTCTAAAGCCATAAAGCTACAGAAGGAAGATGAATGAGGGGGTTCGATTTCAGATACTTGTTATACTATGATTGTAAACAGACTTGAAGGATAATACAAAGATAGATTTATCTCTTCTACAATATCAGATTCCTCACCTGTCTCTCTCTGTTTTATGTAAATTGTTTTAGCTGCAGTGACTGTCATCTCACCAGTCAGCTAATAATTTACTTAAAATTGCTTTACATAGTTTAATAATCCCTACAGATTGTATTTGGCTTGTTAGCTATGTCTTCTCATTCACTTAAGATTTTCCATCTGATTATTGTTTTATGAGAGCTCTGTTCATTTGATTACCCATTTATGGTCTGAGTACTCAAGTTATGATTTGTTATCTCATTGATCCACCTATAAAATACCAAAAACCATTATTTCTAAGTTACCAAGCATCCTTAGTCTACAACCCTAAGGAGTTTCTTGGAGTGATAACAAATTGGCGCCATTGCCGGGGAAAGGAGATTGAAGCTCAGCTTCCCTGGGAGATGACATAGATCCAGCTTTGATGATAGACAAAGCCTGGACATATTTTGGTTGTAATCATCTATCTAGTGACTCCATGAAGAACGAATTCAGTGGCGACTCCATTGAAGACCTATGACAGATCCAGAAAAGATCATCAGAAGGAGACAAGCCTTACAGAAACAGATTTTCAGATCTGCAGATTATCTACCTCAGGGATTTCAAGAGGCACTGTTTCTTATTTGTATCTAGACCATCTTCTGTTAAGCCTATTTTTCTGAATCTTTATGTTTTTAGAAATCTGAAATTGAAACAAAAAACCTGAAGGGTGACAGCCTCCATTAGTTTCTGAAATTACAAACCTGATTTCTGAGTTTGACATTGTATATAACCTAAGGAAAGAAGTCTTACAAGTTGGCCTTAGGAGAGAACTACTCCTCTTTTTCCATCCTTCACAAACAGAGAAAAATATCTATATCCATCCTAGTCTGCTCATTGAAAAGAGTGTCCTAAAAGACCATTTGTGAAAGGTGAGGAAATCTAATCCAGCTGTTAGGGCAGATTTGCAAAAGCTTGTTCTTTCCATGATCCATATGAGTTTGAATAAGACTCCACTGGGAGGATCCATTTAACAAGAGATGAAGAGGCTGCACTTTAAATCCAGATATCAGTTTATCAGTCTGCTTCATGAATTATTGTTGTTTTTTATTAACTCTTTCATGTTATTCCCTTTACATGTAAAGAGAATCATTTTCTGTTTTGTATATTCAGAAGACTACCATCCTGTTTTCATCTATCCATCTTTAGAAGAAACAGAGACTCCGCAACCCTGTGCTATAGATTTTGATTTGATATCCTCATCACAACTTGCTCTTAAAAATGAGTCTTGTATTCCAATTCCTCTTGCATTTGATCACTTTTCTGACTTTGTCGAAACTGAAATTGACTCCAAGTATACTCAGACTTCAGTACCTATTGTTACTACTGCTGAACCTTTTCATCAACATTGTATCCCTTATGAGCAGCCCACTGCCTTTCAAACCAAGATTAGGATGAAAATGTTTAGGCCTTTAAAATTGCCCCATCACCTTCATCCTTATCCTCTTGACTGTTATGGATATCTTCCTTGTTTTTCCGGAGAGAATCAAGTTTTAGCTGAGAGGCATTTGGAATACTTTGAGGATTTTGTTGATCATTTCAGATTGTTCACGAAGATGTAATCATGAGATTTTTCTCTAAATCTCTAATCAGAGATGTTGCTGCATGGTTCAGGGGTCTGAGAGCTAATTAAATTGGTTCTTGGATTGAGTTCTCTAATGCTTTCCTAAAGTATTGGGGCGAATACAAATCTTTAAATTCTTACCTCGCTGATTTCTATGCTTTGAAACGAGAGCAGGATGAAGCCTTGCCTGTTTTCAATAGAAGGTTTTACCGTGTTTATCATGACATGTCTTTGGAGGTCCGGCCTACAGAGACGTTTGCCATGATATATTATATTATAGGTCTCCATTCAGAACTTGCCCTTCTTCTGTTAGAACGGAAATCTCCATCCTTAATCCAGTTGTTTGGAGATGCTCGAGAGGTAGAGGAGAACATTCATGCTTCTAGAAGGATACGAGGTCAAGATTTCTTTGAAAATCTACAAGCGTATAAGCAAGTAAACTGTCAGTACATTTTAGATTCAGAGAAAAAAAGAAGTGAGTATGAAGTAGATAAGAAACAGCAGCCTGAAGGTGAGTACATTTTAGATTCAGAGCAAGAAAGCAGTGAGTATGAAGCAGATAAGGAACAACAGCCTGAAGGTGAGTACATTTCAGATTCAGAATTAGATTCTTCAGTATGTGCAGAGTTTTCCAGAGATAGGTATGCTTGTGAAGTTTATGATCAATTTGTAAATCAAGAAGAGCCTATGATGACTGATGATTGCATATGCAATTATATGTTTTTAACTGATCCTTGTTCATATGATTTTAATACCGTCTTATCATCATCTTCTGAGAACTTTTCTGAAGAGGAAGTTGTGATGATTGATGATCAAAATCTGAGATCAAGGAAACAAGAAGGTGATCAGTCTTCTTGCAGAGGAACAGTCACGGCTGAGCAAGAGGTTGCCATAGATGTGCAGCTGTTTCCCGAGGAGCAGCATGTTTCTTATCTTCCTTTCAAGGATCCAGTGGCAGCCTTCATGGACTTATACTTTTCAGAAAACCTGAAGATTTTAGATTTCCTTAGTTTGCCAATGTTTATGGGCGACAGTTTCGGATCTGCGGCAAATGCTAAGGGCAGCCATCAACTTTCAGTTTTGCAGACAAAAGAAAATTGCAGCAGAAATAATGAGCAAAGAGATGATTAGAGATGTATGCGCATCATGGTTAATAATAGCTATCAAGATCAGATTGCCTCCTTTGAAAGATTAAAAAATGATGAGCAGATTTTTATATCAGCATATGACAGCTTTGAATCTACAACAGATCCTAAGGGTATCTCTCATTTTCAAGATTTGCAGAAACAGGAAGTTCGCAGCAGACATCAAGAAGAAGGCGAGGAACTAAACAGTCCAGAGCAGCAATCTATCGTATATGTTTTTCCAACGAATCTCGAGCAGCTTGCATTCAACAATGAGATTAGTAAAGGCAGTTTTCAACACCTTTTCGATTTACAGTTGGGTCAACAGTCCAAAGAGGTATTGTTTTATGAATTTGATGACCCTTTTGCTTACTATTTGGAGTCTATGAGCAACATAGATGTTAAACATTTTCTGTCAAAAGAAGATTGTCTTTATCATTTGTTCAAATCCCTTTTCTGCATGATATCTCTTCCATTATTGTTCGGGTCAAGATCAAGGATTTTAATAGTAAATCAATTTATGATTTGGCTGCATTGGAAATTCCATCTTACTTGATAAATCTGCCTCTACTGGTTAGTATAGGAGTAGGCAGAGGAATAATCTCACCATACGAGCAAATGAGATCTTTTTCAGTTGTTGATTTCATGAATAAGCAGGACAAGTTACAGGCAAGCTACAGTCAGACTACAGGTTTGTTGAAGAACAGTTTCATAGGCCAGATGACTCCATGCCCAATGCTAAAGGCTACTGAAATTACTAGGTTCTTGGAAACCTCGCAGGGA
>JASDQU011178226.1:15476-26387 GCA_032191745.1 Picea mariana
AAGAACAAGTCAAAGTATGCAGCTCAAAGGGAAGGAAAGAAGAATTATGCATTGGCTCTCAAGACCATTCTTAGTGGACTCTCAAGCCCTATCAAAGAGAGCATGGGACAATGCACTTCCGCCAAGGATCTATGGCTAAATCTAGAGGAGACATATAAAAGCAAGAAGGAGAAGGAAGATATTAAAGACCACTCCATCAAGATTATCAAAGGTAAAGAATCGTAAAAAAACCTTGATTGTATTATTTCAAAATGTTATCTTGAAAACATTTCAAGTGAAGATAGCACAAAGGAAGATCTCAAAAGTATTTCAAATGAAGGTAAAGAATCTCCAAAGACTCTTGATTTCAATGATTCAAAATGTGATGATGTTGAATTTTTCTCAAGTGAAGAAGAATATCTAGAAACAGTTTGTGTAAAGATTGATGGTGGTTATCCCATGAAAACAATATAAGAAGATCTATTATAACTTCAAAAATAAGTTGAAGAGGGTTTATATAGATATAGCAGTGATCATTATTATACACACTATAACTATCTTTCAGATAAAACTAAGAAGTTTCTTAGGAGGATTCAAAGGCACATCTTGAAGTTAAAGAGGATGCTCAAAGAACAAGAAGAGAGAAATAAGACTCAATTAGAAGAAAAGGAGGAAGAGATCACAAGACTAAAGAATGAAAATGAATATATGAAGGTAGATGATGAGATTAGCAAAAGGCTTGAAACTATTATCCATCTCAAGACCCAAATTGAAGAAGCCAAAAGGGTAGAAGAACTATTGAAGAATCAAATTAATGAAAAGAAAGAGTCATGTGATAAGTTAGAATTTGAAGTTGTTGACCTTAGAAGGAAGGTAAAGAAGTCAAACAAATTCTTGAATAGCTCACAAATCTTGGATGAGATCTTGGAAAGTTAAAGATCACCATATGATAAATCAGGTCTTGGATACAAAGAAGAAGATACACATGCTGAAGCAAGCACCTCAACGAATAATGAGGTAAGTCCAACAAAGAAGGAAGACAATGTTTCAAAACAAACACCTACACAAGGCAATGAAAATTTCAAAAGAACAAAGCAAGGAAGACATCAAGAAGCTATCTTTGGGACACCAAAGTAAATGTATGAAAGTATTTTTCATGGGCATTGTTATTCATGTAATGAATATGGTCACAAATATTTTGAATACAGATCATATGAAAAAAGATATAATGGAAGGGTTTATAACACCATAAGGTGTTGGAGATGTGATCAAGTAGGACATATTGTTGTTCACTGTAACACCATGAGATGCTACAACTGTAGTGGATTTGGGCACAAATCTGAGGAGTGTTGGAACACAATAAGAAGGTCTATGATGTGGAATTTATATAGCATGACTAGAAGAAGGAATGAATTAAGGAAGGGAGACATATTTGAAAAGATGGAAGCTCAGAGCTCAAGTTTTGAGAAACAGGGACACCTTAGAAGTGGCTGAAGAAGACTAAGAAAACAGAACAGAATGGAAGACTGAAGGGAAGCTCGAGTGTGTCATCTACTGAAGCATACGTGGGTGATAGTGGTAATAGTCGTGTACATACGCATGCTGACCTTGAATAGGTCGTGTACATAGGCGAGCTGTCTGTGTAGCAGGCCGTGTATATGTGGTGAAGCCTAAGGAAAAATGGATATGCATAGGGTTTGCAGCTTGATATGATGGTATAACGTTGTGATGCAGGGTCTGACATTGTTTGTTGGAGGTTCTGACATTGTTTGTTGTAGGTTTTCATGATTCTATATTGGATTATGTAAGGTGATGATGTAAAATAAAATCTTGGGTGCATGACACTAACCCATGAGTGTGGATTGATGCATTTTTTGTTGAAGAACAATGTTGGCTATGGAAGTAAAGTTATGGCACCTTGGTCATGTGATATATCTTGATGATTCTAGCTAGCGATTTCATTGATCTATTGAAGCATACTACTAACACATGTGTTTGTTGTAGTGAATGGAGGATTGCCGCTGATCTATTGATGTACATGGCTGGTACATATTTTTAGTTTCATTGATATTTTGTTGGAAGCTTACTTGTTGGAAAAATTGATGAATACATTTGGCATATGGATGGGATACACATTGGGACATGTGGTTGGTGAGTTGATGAGGTGATCATGTTGTACATCATTGATGATCTATATTTGATGCATGATTGGTACATTGGTAAAGGCACCTACTAGCAGTTTGATTGGCACATGTTTTATGGAGAATTTGGCATACATGCATGGGATTCATCATTTTGTGGTATTGATGCATGGTGATGTACATGTTTGGTACACTCATATATGGAATATGCTTGATGATACTACACCATTGGTATTACTTGATTAGCACAACAATTGGTATTTGTTTGAGATACATGATTGTAGCACTTGGTTCATGGTAGAGACATATCATGAGTGATATGACACATTGTTTGGCATGTTGGTAGATGCACATGGTGGGAATTTTGATAGATGCACATGGTTGGCATATTGGTAGATACACATGTTGGCATGTTTATGGAGGCATGTGATTGATACATTCCATGGATGATATCTTTTGGAACATTCTATGATGTTGATATACATAGTTGATGAGCACACATTTTCGTACAGGAAGTACTTGGTTGATATTTTGCTCATGATTCTCTATTTTTGACATATCTTTTTGTTTGGTATAGCATGAGTTGGATGCATGAGTAGGTCCAGGGATTGTTATATGGTAGCACATTGTTCATCTTGCAGAGAAGATAGGGGAGACATACCCATAGGGGGAGTCATTCTTCTTCCCATGATTCTAGGAGGAGATATTTATCATATGCATACCTTGAAAAGAGCCCTATATTTGAAGAAAGAGCACATAAGCATAATTCCAGGGGGAGCAATGGTCACAGGGGGAGTATTTTCAATGTATTTTCAGCATTACATCAGAGTGATATCCCTTGTTAAAAAAGGGAGAGATTATTCAGAGGAATATCAAAGGCATTCAAATAGGGGGAGAATCCCCAAGAGGAGAATGGCCCTTTGCCATTGATGTCAAAGGGGGAGAGATGGTCACATTGATGTGATTGATGTTTAGTAATGGGGAGAAATAGTCATATTGATCTGTTTTATGACTATTGATGTAGAGAATTCCTTGTCTACATGTTGACATCAATGATTGGTGTTGACATCAATGTTGGTATTTCCATCAATGCCAAAGGGGGAGATTGTTGGACCATGTTGTCATTGATGCCAATGGTTTGATTAATTGATATCATTGATTGATGTCAAGTGATTGATTGATTAGATTTATTGATTTATGATTGATTTCAAATGTAATATGTATTGTCCTTGATAAGAATACATATATGGATATGGATAAATGAGTTGTCATTGATATGATGAAGATGAATCAATGAATTGTCATTGATACATGATGCATAGTTGGATTGATGTAATGGTATTATCATGGTTGATAAGGTGCACAAATGGATGAACTCCAAAGTGGTCCCCTTATGGTGAAATCCCTCATAGGAAGACGCGTTACGGTTGAGTTATCCTTGAAGTGTGGATGGAGAACCCATGCTTATATGTGAAATAATGAGATGAATATCAATGAATTTGTTGGTGAAACTATCCTAGATGGATAGTTCTTGTCATGCCATTTCCAGTGGTATGTGGAATGTCACATAACTCCTCATGGTTTGAGAGTTATGGCTTTATGAAGTTGAAGGACCCTCATATGAAGGCTTGAAGCCCCTAAGGTCAAAGAAGTCAAAGTGCTTCAAAAGAAGAAATAATTATTTAAATGATAAAGTAAAGTGACTAAGTCAAGAAGATTATTTAAATGATTAAGTGAGGTGACAAAATCAAGAAGGAATATTTAAATGATAAAGTAATGAAGAACTTTGTAATTATGGAAAGTGGTTAACCCTAAAATGAGGAAAATAGATTAAGTGACCTAGAAATGGGTTAAGTGACCTGGAAGTAGGTTAAGTGACCTAGAAGATGAAAAGTATAAATAAGAAGCTAGGATCTCTTGTGAAAAGTACATTTTTGGGAGAATATCTTTTGTGAGTATCTTTGGAGAGCTTCTTGTGAGAATATCTTTTGTAAAGCATCTTTGGTGAAGATCTCTTGAGCATGATTGAAGATCTACTTTTAGAGAGAGGAGATTGGGAGGATCTCATGGACGCATCAAAGTTTCAGCAATGTTTGATATCTTGACGGAAAAAATCTTAGAGCTTCAGAAATGCTAGTTTCTGAGGTATACGTGGGCTGTAATGGGCCAGGCTGCGTACATACGTGGGTTGTGTTAGCGATAAAAAATGCACTGGCATTTTTGAAAGAATGATGCCTAATATTGTAGGGAACATTTGACTAGCTGCCCGGGCTCCAAATGTAGATTTGAAAGCACCATTGGAAAGCTTAGGATTTGTAGATGTCGATCAACTATTTAAGCATGCAAAACAAACTCTCCATGACTGAGAAATTTGATTTTAAAAAAATCTGCGCTTTCACCAGCGTAGAAGGCAGAATTATAACTAGTTAGCTGGTGAAAGCTCCACCTTTCACCAGATAAGGAGCGGATTTTGGGGTAAATTAGCTGGTGAAAGCCTGTAATGACCAGAATACTCGAAATTTCGCCCAGATAAAAAATTTTCGAGCTAGAAAGAGATGAAACCTCTTGGAATAGATAGGTGGTGAATTATCAAGTCAGATATAAATGCTACTTTTGTGAGATAAGGTCAGAGAGAGGTTGTTCAAATACATTTGGCCTCATTTTAAAAGGTAGAATTTCATGATTTTTGGCACACATCATCAAATTCGAATTCCACTTTCAGAGGAACAGATCAAAGAGCCTTGGAAGGCTAGGCTACACTTCATAAACTTTCAACCAATGTTTGAAGACCAAAAGATAGAGATTGACCTCATCTTGAGGATCTCTTCCTAGTTTTTTGGTAAATCTAGTTTACTTTCTATTTTTAGAAAATCAGATCCACTGTTTTAGGATCCGAAGACTTTGATGTAAAGCTATAAATCTACAGACTTAATACAGATATGGGGGGTTCAATTTTGGATACATTTTTGGCTATGTACTTTGACACTATCTTGCCATATGAATGACAATTTTCTTTGGTCATTATATATCAGTCTGTCCACATTTTCCATTACTCTATATTTAATTCTATTCAGTTTAGTTGTTCAGAACTGTCATCTTCTGATATAGCTCATGGATATGAATTAGAACTTCTTTGTATTCTTGTATAACCCTACAGATCTGTACTTGGTTATCTTGAATGTTTTTCTTCATACCTTGATCATTTACTGTAACTGATATCTAGTTTCTCAAAGCACTGGTTTATTTAGAGGTATGGCATGTTGTCTTTTTGCTAAGCTTTTTCAGTTATCCCATTGTTCCAAACACTTGATTGCTAGTGATTTCTTAAGTTACCAAGAATCCTTAGCCTACAACCCTAAGGAGTTTCTTGGAGTGATAACAAATTGGCGTTGTTATCGGGGAGAGGAGATCGAAGCTCAGCTTCCCTGGGAGATGACATAGATCTGATCTTTGATGATAGACAAAGGTTGGACACATTATTTGGTTGTAATCATCTATCTGGCGACTCCATGAAGGACGAATTCAGTAGCGACTCCATTGTTCAGAAAATTATTGGTGACTCCACTGGTATGACATGAACAGGATCTTAGCAAAAAGGTATGCATTCTGTGATTTTTCAAGTATTGTTGGTTTCCCTAATCCAGTGCCTAGTAGAGATGAATGGGAAAACAGTCTTCCCAGATTTCGAGGAGAAGAATGGGAAGTGCTAGCTGAACACTTGTTGGATTTTCATGAGTTTATTCATCGGCTCCAGATCATACGTGAAGATGTTAAGATTAAATTGTTCAAGTATTCATTAGAGGGGATAGCCCTTGATTGGTGTAGGTCTCTTCCAGCTTCAAGTATTCACTCATTGGCAAGTTTTCATTATGCTTTCCATTTGTTTTGTAAAGATGAATTTCCAGCTGAAAGTCTCTTTGAAGATTGTTGTGGTGAATTCGAGAAGCAAGTTCAACAGGAAGTAGTCCTTTATTCTATTTTTCAAAATGATTATTATGAGAATTGCATAGATGTCTCTGTCACACCTGTTGCCTTTGATTTGCATGAAAGATCAGTTATAGAAGAGCATTGTTCTCAAATTTTTAAAAAGGTTTCTCATGGTGTATTTGCACCTAAAAGAAAAAAGGAAGATCAGGAGATTGTTCATTTTCCTATGCAAAACAAGGGAGTGCTGGACTCACTTGTCTTTGATGAAGAACAATATTGCCATCCGGAAACTCCCTCAGTAGATATTGAAACTCCTGCAGCTGACATTAAAAAGTCATCTACAGAAATCAGCCAGTTTTCATGCACCATACTTGAACATAGATTTGCAGACAACAATAAACAATTCATCATCAACAATGAAGTTAGTTTGCAGCCCTATTCATATTTACACGCAGTTGAGGGTGGTAGCTATTCTTGAAAGGAGGGTATGCAGAGATCTTCTGATGATCAGCTGAAGCAACAGGAAGCAGTGTTTTCTTACAGTGTCATTGATCCTTTTGCTGATTATCTGGAGTATTCGAGAAGCATAAATGTCAAATTGCTTTTGTCAAACGAAGGTTGGTTATGCTGCACTTTCAAATTGTATATCAGTATTCTATGTTTTCCAACCTTCATCATTTCCAGATCATAAGTTTTACCAGTTATTCAGATACTTGTCTGGCTTCATTGGAAGCATGATTTTACCTGACCTGGAAATAGTACACTGGTTAGAGTAGGAGTAGGAAAAAGAATAAGCTCGCCTGATTTTAGAAGTATCAAAACACAGGATTTAAGATTTTATCTTAGAAATAAATTGATCCTCCAAAGATTTTTTCAAATTTTTGTGAAAAATATTTTCAACAACTAACATATGTTGTGAGGTTGAAGTTAGCTGGTGAAATCCTTCGGTTTCAACGGTTAAGGTGTACTCCCCGCAACAAATAAGCTGGTGAAAGCACTTACTGTTGTAAACATCAAAAGGAAACTTCGACAATTGTTATAGTGACTATATCTTTCCTATGCATGCACACCTCAAGGGATTATTGACAAAGAGTAAGAAGCTTTGGGACTCAATATCAACATTAAACAAAAGACTATCAGTCAAACAAAGCTTGCAGCTGTCGAAGAAAAATGTCTAATGAACACCCAGGTGTTGAGGCCAGCGACAAATTGTAGGCCACTAGTGGGATTGTGGGCGGTTGAGTTCAGGGGTTGCACCCAATTTGTTTGGCGATCTGGTTGGGGAAGTCTTTAGGAAATAAAAGAGTAATGCCCCTTTAAGTAAGCATCTTCCAAATCATCTTTTTCATGGGCAGTGTGGCTACAAATTTACCGAAAGGTGGATTTCCCCTGAAGGATCAACATGCTGTGGGTCGATCTGCTAAAGAGTTGAGGACTTTGTTGATCAACATATGAGTAAGAAGACAAGTTACCCTTTGGATGCTTTTCAACCTTTTCAAATTGTTCAAACAGGTAAACCGACAGAGAGCCTCGCTGTCTGTTGAGAATGTGTTGAAACATTTTGAAAATCGTCATGTATTCAAGGAGATCCAAGCGCCTGCTCCAAATTGGAAATGGTTTGGTTGATTCAAGCCCCTTATCAGCTAGCTTTCGTGAGCCACAGTGGTTGAGTTCTCCCCTTCTACCGAATCATGATGGAAACTCAGTTAATACTCCCTCAGATTCTGTTTTGGGCCCATATATAACAGAAGCATCCTCCAAAGAGGAATACCCCTCAGCTATTTCTTACTTCAATCCAAAGACACCAGAATCCTTTACACCCTCATTAAATACAGAGGACTATTTCCAAAGGGAATATAAAAGTTAGCGCGATCTGCCACAATGCTCAAAAAGTCAGCTAGCTTCATCACGACGCCCATCAATCCGTAGTCGTTCTTTTTTTCCAGACGCTTGCACCATACTTCCAACAAACATCTTACCAGGCGAATCTCAGACAGCTGGATCCATGCATTAAATTCACTAAACAACAGCTCCATATCAACATTGGATGGAAGGCACTCATTCAAGTTGGCTGGTAGCAATGGTGACTCAACAGTGGGTTCACATGGAGGTGTCCCTAATTGGTGGTTGACGCAGAAATTTTCGGATCTTGTAGCTTCCTATAGAAGAGAGCGGTTCCATTGGAGTGATGCAACAAGCCCTTCTGATTTTGGGTGGATTCCTGGCAGAGAAAGCATGGATGGAGTTTCTCTGGCCATGGAAAAGATCAGGTCCAAAAATGCACATGTTGCTTCCGCGTCTTCCCAGGTGGAGGTTCAGACTTGTGGCGAGAACGCCTGACATTAAGCCCGTGATCATATGGAAAGATCCCATACGCAGTGAGCTATAAGTGTCTGCAACTGGTGCATGTGACCACTTTGAGCTCCCTATTATTTCACACTATTTTCTTTCTATCGCGCTTCGCACTTGCGTTGGGAAAAGATAGTTTGTTCCAAACGAGTCAGGACTGGAATGGAATGAATTTATTTGCACTTGCATTTATTCGTTGGGATCTGCAAGAAGCTAGCTTGTGGGCACGTCTACCATCCAGAGTGTTTAGAGAAGACGACTTTTGAAGCTAATCATTATCATAAATTCTTGATCTGTTCAAGGTGGCTGAAGACTGGTCGAAAGTTTGTCAAATTCATCATCCAGGTGTGCGTTCAGTTAACATCCAGCATCAATCTTGATTCTGTGTGATTAATACTTGAATTACTCTCAGCTCAAAACTCGTTTACTGTTTGATTGAGTCACATTTCTTTGATAAGTCATGTTCATGCTTAAATTCTACCTAAATTGACTGGAGTTACCTATAATCACTCTGCATCCCAGGTTATCATACTAGAACTCTAAGTCCTGCTATTTATCATCGATTTATCCCTGATCATACACCTGTCATTCGAATTGAGTCATATACCAAAAATGTGAGTCGTATCTTCAGCTTTCAATTGTGCTCTTAATTACATATTTGATCGATAAGTTAATTCATAATTTGAAACCCTGACTCAATTTTTATTGCCTAAAATAACTCCTAATTGCTGAGTTACAGTTTTATCTATCGAATTAGAGTCTATTATCTCAACCAACTCATTGTTTCAGTTGATTACCTAATATCTAACTCTGTTTGCTGAGTCACAATTCCTTTGTTGAGTCATGCCCTGTGACCCTAGATCCATCTGTTCATCAATTACATGTATAATCCCTGGGTTTGAGGGACACATTAGCAGTTAATTATGGCAAAGTCAAGATCCTCTTTGAGGGCTGAGGTTGATGGTGTTTGGTACTTGTAGGCGCATCCAGAGGTAGCAGAGCATTTCAAACAGGCAGGAGTATTCACCTATTGTGAGAAACTTACCAGCTTTCATCAACAGGTAGCAGAATATTTTGTAACTATATATGATGGAAGGTCTGCCAAAATAGGGAAGGAAGAATTCATCATTGATAGCAGAGTTTACAGGTCTGCCAAGAAATAGAGAGTGCTGGTTCAAATCCACAGTGCCATCAAATATAGAGTTCAGATCTTATTTGTTTCCCATTCACAAAGACTTGATTTGGAAGAAGGACATTCCAATGTCCTTTTTGGAACCTCAATGGCAGGCATTGCTGAAAGCAATTTTTGTATATATCACTTGTGAGGGGCGCTACAACAAGGTAATGTTTTATCATTTTAAACTTCTAAATCATTTCATAGGTAGAAAACCTATAAACCTGCCTTACTTCTTTCACAAAACCCTTACGAAGATGGCAAAACAAGTGAAGGTCAAACCAACAAAGGTTGCTAATAGATTATCTCATCAGGGGCTCATTACCCTTCTTGTTAAAGAAACTCTGAAGAAGAAACAGGTGGAATGGGGCCTTTTCCTTTTTTGGAACGAATTTCAAACAGAGGGACAACCAAAAGAAGAGGCTAAAAATACCAGTGGCAAGAGGACAGTCACACCTAAGTCCAGTAAGAGAGAGAGGAGCTTCGTCTAGCAAGCTCTGAGGTCTTTGTACTCTTGCAGGTAATCGAGATTCATCAAATTTTGATTTTTGGGCAAGTTTTTGTTTTTGGTGGTTTAGGCGAGCCTGTGTGTGCTCATTAAACACCGAAACAGAGTACTTTCGGTGGATAAGGTGCCAAATTCTAGATACAGTTAACCACCAAAAGTTGTTTTAACCAGATCACTCAAAATTTTGCCCAAATTCCACATTTCTAGGATATATCTGGCACGTGATATATTTGAGTTTTGAAAGCAACAAATTGAAGATAAATCCTTAAGATGCTTGTGGTATAATTTTTTCAATATTGAGGGAACAATATGCATATTTTAATTTAGCAAAATACAAGTGGCAACAGCTCCGAAGACAAGTGGCAGAGTTTTTAGAAACAAAATTTTAAGGGATCTTGTAAATAGCCAAAGACATAAATGCAGGTTGTAAACATTGCCGGGACTGAAAAGGCTGAAGGACTCCATGGCCCAATACTAAAGGCACAATGTCTATCAGGTTCTTGGAGACCTCACAGGGAGGTATCCATCCCAGTTGGAGCCAGATGTTAGCGATAAAAAATGCACTGGCATTTTTGAAAGAATGATGCCTAATCTTGTAGGGAACATTTGACTAGCTTCCTGGGATCCAAATGCAGATTTGAAAGCACCATTGGAAATCTTAGGATTTCTAGATGTCGATCGACTATTTAAGCATGCAAAACGAACTCTCCATGACTGAGAAATTTGATTTTAAAAAAATCTATGCTTTCACCAGCGCAGAAGGCAGAATTATAACTAGTTAGCTGGTGAAAGCTCCACCTTTCACCAGCTAAGGAGCGGATTTTCGGGTAAAT
>JASDQU011178227.1:7019-25767 GCA_032191745.1 Picea mariana
CATGGGTGCATGATGCAGGAGCATTGTTGGCAAGCATGTGGAGTAGAACCACTTAGCGCATGGGAATATTTTAGACTCTCAACGCTGGCAGTTACAATGCATAATTTTGAAATATGCTTGAACTTCAGCACTAGAAAAATATTTGAGGCGGGCATGAATGATTACAAGCAAAGTGGGAGTTTCCACTCTGGCTCTAGACTACGACTGATCCAATATAGCTGTAGGATAGTCTTAGAGTAGACATGTAGTCAGGGGGGACCCTAAGAACCATCTGAGTTAAATATATGTTTTGTAAGACCAAATGAGGCTGGTTGCATATGGTTGTCAGATGATTGTATGCAGTTATAAGTTGATTGTAGATAGCTGCAAGTAGATGCCAGTTCATAGGAGAATTCTAAGTTTTACAGTTTGTGTTGATTACAGTTGTAACTATTTTCACTTTTGAATAGAAAAGAGGAAAATTGATCCAATGTGTGGCCTGGATAATGTTTTAAATTCTTTGTTGTTATTCTTTCATGAGTGAATGAGTGATTTCCATTGTGAGTGGATGGAACTATGAATGTTAAGAGAATTCTCAATCATTTATCTTCTGTCGAGTAGTGCAAGTTGTGCACACAAAACACAAGGAGTGCATTGATAAAGGAGAGAAGGGGGGTCTGCATCAAGTGGTATCAGAGCTTTGGATTTTTTCTTCTAGAAAGTAGGCAAAGGAGATAAAGGAGAAAAATAACTCGAAGTTGTACTTTGTGTGTGACAGACAATTAACACAATGCTGCCAAGGAGATGAGGAGATCAACCACCATTGTCCAATCGAGCTGTGGAAAGGGAGATGCGAGAACTCTGTGCAAGATTAGAGGTGATGGTGGAAACACAGAGACGAGCACACAGAGATGAGCACCTGATGTTGGAGATGTCAATGATGAAGAGAGAGAAGAACAAGTGGGTGAGAATGTTGCAGAAGAGGCTGCAGGAGAGGATGTTGTCAAAGAACACTTGCTAAGAGCAGTTTCCAGATTGGGAGGCAGGGCCAAGATAGAGGTCCCAATGTATGAAGGTAACCTGGATGCTGAAGAGATATTGGATTGGATAAGATCCATGGAAACATATTTCGAATATGAAGACATTGATGAGTAAAGAAGGATGAGACATGTTGTCACTAGGATAAAAGGACATGCAGCGTTGTGGTGGGATGAACTGTAGGCTAAGAGAAGAAGCAAGGGAAAATAAAATATAAATAGTTGGGATAGAATGGTAGCCAAGATGAAGGTTAGGTTCATGCCCAAGGATTATCAAATCAATCTGTTCAGGAAGATGCAGAACCTGAGACAGAAGGGGATGACAGTTAAGAAGAACACAGAGGAGTTCTATAGGTTGAACATCAAAACTGGACAAAGAGAGAGAGATGAAGAAAAAGTTTCCAGATATATAATTGGCTTGAGATATGAAATCCAAGATGAGCTCAGCATGATTTCGGTAAGGACAGTGGAGGATGCTTATCAGTTTGCGCTAAAGTCAAAGGAGAAGTTGGCCAGAAAACACAGCTAGCAGGGGAGAGGTAAAAGCTCGGTCCCAAGCAAAAGCGATATTTACCCATGACATAGAACATAAGCCTAAGGAAGAGACTGAGAAACCACATAGTCACTCAGAAAGGGGAGGAAGCTCTTGAGAAAGGAAGGGTGATGGAAAAAATTATTTCAGAGGAAGAGGAAGAAGAGGAGGAGGAGATGTAATATGTTATGCATGTGGAAAGACAGGACACATGTCTTGGGACTGTCCCGAGAAAAGGAAAGAAGGAGGAGGTGAAGCTCAAATTTCATAAGCACAGAAAAGACATGTTGAAGCAGAAGGAGCAGAGGATGGGAGGTCCTTGATGTTGAGGAAAGTCCTCTTAAAAACAGAGGCAGAAATTGAAAGGCCAGTGCAGAGGAATAGTCTCTTCAGAACAACTTGCAAGACTAAAGACAGAGTATGCAAGGTGATAATCAACAATGGGAGAACTGATAACGTAGTATCCATGGATATGGTGGAGAAATCGGAGCTGGATACAACTGCACATCCGAAGCCATACAAAGTCTCATGGTTGCATAAAGGACACCAGGTAATGGTTACTAAACAATGCTTGGTTGAATTTAAGATAGGAGAATATAGAGATGAAATTATGTGTGATGTAATTCCGAAGGATGTATGTCATATTCTATTGGGAAGACCATGGCAGATTGACAGGAATGTCATTCACAATGGAAGAAAAAATACATACACATTAGATAAAATTGGTAGAACACATGCATTGTTGCCAATAGAGGAGAAGAAAGTGAAAGAGGAAACCAGCACAAGCATACCCTCGTCCTTCGTGAAGGAATATATACCACAAACAATCCTTAAGGATATCACTTCATGGTATCCCTTGAAAGAACCACCCATCCAAGCCACCTCACCATGGCTAAGAAAATGCATATTTATCAAATGGTCCCTCAATCCATAACCCAAATACCATTCTTTTACCTACCACCATGGATCGCATCATATCATCTCACTGCTACTCTTAACTTTCCAAAAATGGTATCGGCCATCCCGGTTTGGTATCTCAACCCACCATCTATGGTACTAGTCCCATCCATGCCACCTCAACTAGAGGTTTTTCCTGTGCAAGCGATGGTTCAAATGCAAACTCTTCCAACTGGTCACCCAGTTGGAGGAATTCATACCAACAAAGGGGGAACCACTACCAAAAAAAATGGCACCAAGAAGAAAAAGGAGTCCACCCTTCCCTCCCAAACATTTATTCAACCACCATGTGCACTCTGTGCAATAGTCGGACAGCCAACCAATATCTTTCCTACCTTAGCAGAATTACACAATATAATTCAACTCCCTAAGTTAGAGCCATAACTTCCTACACTAGTAGTGACACCCATAACCGCAAAACATTTTTTATCTCAATGTAAAGGTCTTTATACTAAATTTTCATGTGCCATATGCTCACAGTATGGCCACTATAGTCATCATTGTTCAGCTCTCCCATAATTCTGGGAAACCCAAGAAACTATGTAACAAACTGCATTACGTGAGTCCTCTCAAGCACCCCCCTCCTCTTCTCATGTTACTCGCATCCATTACATCTCCATGTCAGTAAATTAATGGATGAGATTCCCTTGTGCATTATGTGATTAGTTGGACCATTTTACATATATGTGCCCCCTCATTAATGATTATAGGGATCAACACATGGCTTCTCTTCCACATAATCAAAAACTAGTTCCAACCCCCCTTGACCCAACCATGGAAGTACCTCCACAAATACGTCATCCCACATTTCCCTCAATCCCACACCTTTTACCTCTATCTCCCTTATCCATAGTTATCGTATAGCTATCAGAAGACTTCCCATTGAACCCACCCAATTTGCCTATAAGTCCTATTCACGAGATTCTTCCTTCCCCCATCATACATGACCCACATACATGTATGAATATATGGTGCATTTTTTCTAGTGAATCACCCTTATCTCCCCCCACTGGTCACCTTACCATAGAGGGAAATGATGACTACCCATATTCATCTTCTACRCCTTCCATAGATGACAATGTCATTGTCAATTCAGATCATACCTMAGACATCATCATGTCCCATCCACTTGCTTAGATCTCTAATGACCCATTATTTTCATTCATCTTATAATCTGATGAAGATATATTAGAGATCATGAAATCACCAAATTATCCTAGGGATTCCATGCATCACCGATCTTTCTTCTTAGCACAAGAATCATTTCAACCCYRCATAGACACTCATCTCTACACAATTGAAACCAAATATTGCATCCCCCTCTTACATGTGGATTGGAACACAAATCCAATCCCCACACCTAACACTTTTGAATAAGGGAATATGGCCAACATCTCCCCTACCATAAAAATAGACATCTCATTTAAACTTGGCATCGTTGAAGAGATCAGCCTCAATGCCTCATGTTCTCCTAAAGAGATCATTGCTTACAAGTCCCTCTTTTAGGGATTTTAGGATGTTTTTGCATGGTAAGACACAGAAATTCCCAAATTAGATCCCTCCATTGTTGAACATCGCATCGAAACATGGCCTAATTTCACCCCCATTCATCAAAAGTAGCAACCTTTACACCCTTCAAAGGCCATGTCTATCAAAGACGAGATCAATAAATTACGTTCTACTAGGTTCATTTACCACATTATGTACACATCTTGGGTATCAAACCCTGTTCCAGTAAAAAAAAAAAAGGGAACTATTTGGGTCTATACCAATTTTTGAGATCTTAATCAAGATTGTCCCAAGGACATTTTCCCAACATCCTTCATCAATCAGGCAATTGATGTCTGCACTGGAAATGAATTCCTTTCACTAATGGACATATTCTCCGGCTACAATCAAATTCAAATTATTCATGTAGATAAATACAAAAAAAATTGGCATCACATGTTATTTTCAATATTATGGGCATACCTCACAGCATTCAAAACTTCCATTGGCTTCGCACCATTTCATCTAGTTCATAGAGTCGAAGTTAGCCTTCCCATAGAATGTGAAATACCCACACTACGCACTACAATTGAGCTCTTTCTTGACACAACTCCAATGGAACAACAATTATTTAGTCTCGAATCTCTCGATGAGGACAAGCGCTCCTCCTTGAAAAACAATGAAGTGGCCAAAAAACATTCCAAAGTGGTCTTTGACCACCAAGTGAACCTTGTATCATTCAAAAAAGTTAATATAGTGTTGGCCTACGACATCACCCATGAAACCTTATGCCATGGTGAATTTGAGTCACTTTGGTGGGGGCCATTCATTGTTCACCATTGACTCACTAAGGAAGCCTACATCCTAGTTCACCTTGAAGGAGCTACCCTCAAAGACCCATTCAATGGGTTATACCTGAAGAAATTCTATCCTTAAGCATAGCCACTCTACCTTAGGTTCTTCTTGTATTTTCCTAGTGTTTTTAGGATTTTTTACAAAAAACCCCTCCAATACATATGTCTTGTCCTTTTTCCTTGTTTCGATAATGAATCATCCATCCATTTACCACATTGGGTACATCGATGGTGCCAATCACTGCACTTGGAATATCACTTCGATAGTTTGGGCCATTTACATCGTTGAACATGTTTTAATCCACTAGTGGTATATGCCTTGTACCTTACACCAATAACCACGTTGAGTACATCATTGTAATTGGTCTTCTCACGGAATCCAATCACTGCCATATTCATCACCTAAGCATCCTATATTCCTAGGTCACTGTCTTGCATTTGAATAATGTGTATCGCATCTGTAATCCATGCTTATTTCGAAAACATTTGCAAGTTATAATTCTATCTCAGAATTTTGAATCCATCACATTCACCCATATTCGTAGGAGTATAAACCAAGTAGCAAATAACATGGATAATCAAGTCATGAATTGGAATTTTTCACATTAACATACACATTCATTTTTTTAAACATAATTCATTCAACATCAAAATAAACAACAACACATACACATAACACATGTGCCAAAATGTATAAACATCATCCAAAAATATATCCATATATATATATATAGTGATGCCATAATTTTTCATCAAAAATATACATCATCTCCAGCCCCACCACCAGAGTCTAATATAGCCAATTTGCTAGAAATATACAAATGGGAGCCTCAACTCCTATACATATACCATACAAAAAATGTGGGCAATGCCCATACAATACCATCTTGAACCTATGGTGCCCCTAACTCTAAAAATTCCCCCGTTGGTGGAACTTAACCAGCTGGGGACACTACCCCTTCGAGTAGACACCTCGTCACAATGGCACTAGAAACTACATCATGATGCACCAAGGATCACCACTCATGATGTCCCCCCATGCACTGCTCAAGGATCCCATCATCCTTTATATGGATCCACCAATCCTCAGGAACCCCCTCTAACACTAGCTCAAAACGTCATTGTAACTCATCCATATCATGAACAAAAATGGATACCTCATCCCTAGCTTGGGTATCAGTAGGACTAGCCCTAGGATCATCATAGCGATGGCATCTCCTCTCCCTACCCCCCTCCTCTTGCACATCCTCCATCTCTTCTCCAACAAAATCGACCGGACAGATGTTCAATCCCACATCTCCAAACAACATACAAATCCCATCAATCTTTGATGTACCAATAAAATTACAGAAACCAAACCATATATTAAATTCCATCAAAAATACACATGTACCTCGGTGGTCCCATACCTCCCCAAGAAGCAAGTGCATCTTGGGATTGTGTCAAAATTCCATCCCCACATAGGTTATGCTACCAGATCCTCTCAAACAAGTTGGTAAATTAATTACTACCCTCCCCTCCCCCATGGCGAGCTAATATGAGCACCCACAAGTGGGTCCAAGGTCACTCACGATCACAATAATATCACCCTCTCTAGGATAAATATACATCATACAGACCCAAATGTAAATCCGCCCACTTATGTCGCAGCGCAGTGGTCTAACTGAGATGCCATATAGGAATGCATCACCCACGATGTGAAAATTTGTCATGCAAGATCTCTCTCCACTATGGAAAGATGTGCCCCTGAGATCTGTTGGGTCCCTAGTGACCCAAAGATCCTCACATCTATAGTGAGTCAATAGCAGCAATTCCAATGGACCCTTCGGTCAAGGGATCATCTACTGAGCAATTTTTTCATGCCATAGTGYTAATTGTCTGCCCCATGGGTATTYGGGGTTGTGCCTCAAGMTCAATTCCTAGAAAAGAGAGCCCAGTAATAAAATATAGGTCTATGTCCGCAGTCAGGTGGACCTCCTTCCCTTGCACCATGAAGGCCTATATATCCCTCTTCTACATCCCAATCACAAATTGTAACAAATCCTCCTACGTTTTCATTGGGGCACAGTCACAGAACTGCAATAGGCTCGCATGGGATAATCTACGCAAAATATGAGCATCATCACCCACCTCTCTACAGAGGGAGTCCCTCACCCTCTCCCTCTAGAAAATGTCCATACTTCCCTCATAGTCCTGCATCCAAACAAAAGAATTGAGTCATCGAACATCATTGAAATTCACAAACAAATAGAATTCCCCTATTTTGCATGAGTGAGGCTTCAAGAGTCATGCATAGTTGAGCGATTGTTGAATAGACAGATGCAAATTTCCATAGAGTTGTCCATTCTACAACCACACAGAGGTTTTTGAACTATTCAATCCAAATTCATGCAGGAGTGTGTCACTATTTTCTCCATAATCATGTAATCCTGTGTGACTGCCCCTTCGGGACTCACGCACTCTTGCACAGAATAAATTACCCCAAGTCACACACATTGTGCAGGACTACAACAATATCTACAGTGCAGAGTGTGTTGGATATTGAATTATACTTGCAAAGAGATGCATGGGTATAAACCAATATCCCATGTAGTCCCCCTCATTAAAGAATAAAAATATCCATGCGACCATTCATATGGCTCCCATCCAAAAAAATGAAAAATAAAAGTTGCAGGAGGACTAGACCACTCACCAGTCTCTCTCACAAGCCCAATACGATCTCCAATGACCTCATACCACTCATAAATTTTCACACCACTATAGTCATAACTCAAATCACACAAGTAAAAATGAGGAGGCATTGTGGTCCCCACGCCCATATATACACCCCCTTCACAAATTTCCAACCCTTGGTTCTGGAACCCGGGAGATTAATTTTTCACGTCGTTTGTGGAACAATGATCATGATTCTACCATATAAACACTTGTATCATCCATTATCTATTTCAGTCTGACAACCCAGGGAGCCACCGCCTATCCCTAGGCACAAGTACACACACTCATTATCATCATTATCAAATAATTTATGTTCTTTTTCATCTGATATTTTTCACGTCGAGTATTTGGTTTTTTTGTTTGCGGGTTTTTGTTATGAAGATATACATCCCATTCATTCTTTTCCATCCTATGGCCCCTTCAGGTATATGCTCAACACTAGTATTCAATCTACCCCTTTGCAAAAAATTGGATATCTCAGTCACACCCCCTTACATTATCCTCTAGGATCATTAGACTCAGATCTGCGGTACCATCACCTCCATTGCATTTTGGTACCACCATTTGGTAGCATTCCCACCTACATGATTTTTCCCACAGATGTTTTCCCCTTGGAAAATTGACACTTATGAAGCTCTTTTCCCATCAAGACTTTGAGTCTTAGTAGTCTCACACCTCATAGAATGAGCCTCATACTTCTTCTCATAATCTTGTTAGCCTACCCTCGATGGAGTCCAACATCATATTGTTTTATTTACATTAGATGGACCTTTGCATCATCATTCACACTCCATTTCATCCAACATCAATTTCCCATATGCAATATCATCCTTGATTCATCTACTTGGTACATAAACCCACCTATGGGGCCCCCACCCTTCATCAGTCAACTCCTACACACTTTCTCTCTAAACAATCCATGCCACACTTCATTGGAGCACCCATTTATGTATGTGTATTTTTTAACCCCATTATTGGTTATTCATTTGGTAATTGTATAAATCACCTTTTTTTTTCAACAATTTCGTAGATTTTCACCATCATAGCCGATGGAATTTTTTCCTTGGCATGTAGAAACCCATGTCGCCCTTGGTTAGGGCACCCCACTTTCAAAATCATCTCTACAAACCATCCTTACTGTGGAAAAATATCGACTATCATAGACACATGTGTCCCAAACTTCTATATTTTGACCTATTCTACACCTCTTTGAAGTCTCACCCATTCAAAACAGTTTACCCAATATTTGGTCATCCCCTTAACACCAGTTTTCATTTTACAGTTGCTACCATCATTCCATGTCCCCTCAACCAAGGGAAGTTATTGAGTCCCATACATCTTCAACTTCGTCCATGTCACCAGTTAATTCATCTTTTCCTCCATACAGTTCTTGGCACCATTTTGATCAAAATAATGTCATGAAGCCCTTTTTTTCTTGCAGTCGTGCCTCCCTACCTATTGACACCAATGCTAGTTTCCAGGAAAGGGGTAGTATCTTGTCTCTCATTCCACTCTTAATGATCAATCTTGGTTGACACAAATAAATTCTGCATCATCGCTTTTTGATTTCGTTGACCCCCATAACATTCGACCTCAAAAAAATTTCATATTAGAGTGGGTATTACTATGCAGCCATTGTAGTTTTCAATTTGATAGTCCATCAATGCCTCTGAGTTATTCATTCCTAGATTTAAAGCCATTTCATTCATTAGAATCGGCATCTACCATCTTGATTCTCCCGAGGGTGTTGTAGGTATCCATTTCATCAACAATTATCAGTTACAGTTATCAATTTATGGTTTCATGATACAAGCATGGGGCATTCCCTCCTCATTTGTACAAATAAAAAAAATCAGAGAATAATTGGTTCACATATTAGTCCCCTATCCCTCCAATGGATCACTCCCATAGTTCCTCAATATAAATTCTCTCACTCTTCTATATAATGACATCACCACCAAAAGAAACAATGATATATTTCGGTTATACATATGCTCCTAACCTCACACATTAAGGGGCATGTTTTATCACTGAAAAATTGCTCACAACAATACAAGCAATGGTTGAAGACAGTACCAACACAAAAAATTAATCAACATACCTCAAGCATTTATAGAACCCATTCAACAAGAAAAAATATACAAATAGTTATTGAATTTCAACGCAATTTTCCCAAATCTTACTTGTGCACATCCGCGCAAGCCAACACAGTGTTGAATGTGCAAACTATGCATTCTACACAACTGTCTCCACAAGAACTCATGCTTATGTGGAAACAACACATTAATGAAATTGGTCAGGCCTCAAACACTTCAATATTGGGGTGTACTAATACAGGACACTCAAATCAGCATGAAATCTAGCCTTGGGGTTATTGATGGGATGGGTAGTACCTCAAAAGGGCTCTCATTCACACTACAAGAAAGTTATGAGAAATCTTGCATTGGTCCTATAAATACATGACCAAGGTATGCAAACAAGGAGAATAATTTTGAGTATTGTTATGTTGTTCATTTGGTTTTRGAGAAGCCATCATTCTCTTAGAGCCTCTTGAGCATCCATAGCAAGTGTTTCACTTCTCTCCTCTTGATAAATTCAACCATTAAGTCTTCACCATTGTATTTCCATTTTAGYARTTGTTAGATGAAGAGATAWTTTTATTTGGGGGATTCAAGGGCCCTCCCAAGGAGGAAGAGGGGATTCATAAGTTCCCACACTTCTCCTAGGTGTTAACAATTTGAAGATCAGTCATATTGGTAGCTATTTCTTGTGTCTTTCTCATGCATCCATTTTATTTGATATATGCTTAGTTTAGTTTTTATTTCTTGTTATTTATTTTATTATTTTCTCTTTAGTTGAACAACTAATCAACTAACTCATTTATGTATTGTCTTATTGGCCTAACCAGGAAACTAACCTGCTTGTTTTTTTCTCACTCTAGTGCTCAAATAAGCACAACAAGGATTTTTCATCATCTTCCTCTAATTTAACTCTTCTTCTCTGTTATGGGAAGTCTCTTCCATCTCATAACAAGTTGTTATTTCTCTTATTGTTGTGATTTCATATGTTCTGAAACAAACACCATCGTCGGTTGATTATTCAAAATAACATTTTATACATATAAAACATTTCCCTGGGCAAGGTATTCCTTGGCATACCCAACCTATAAATGAAATTTAATCCCCTTATAAACATCACTCAACATCCTTTATTAGAGTACAACCAACACTATGATTTTCTATAGAATGTATTCATGCAGCCAAAAGCATCAGTTTTGTTATGAAAAATTCAAACAACGAAGAAGGGTGAAATTTTTTCTTATTCATTTTAGTAATTTATATATATACTCTTTTAAATTAAACTATTTATTTTATGGTTAATTTCTACCATTGAAATTATTGAGCCCATATATCCCAAGTGTTGTAACCATGTTATGATACCACTTTGTAACAAAATCGGACCCATAATCTCTTTTAATATGGTGGGATGTCAATTTTTCCTCAATATCCCCCTTTTATTCATCATCACTGAAATCCAATTATGGATTTATAGTCCTACTCATCTCAATGAGAGATTTATAACAACTATAACCATGCTTAAAATAGAGCTTTGGTTCAAAAGTTACACCTCTTTAAAGTTAAAAAATATTCTTTAGTCATAGTCTACTTCATTTCCATGTAGAGTCTCTAACACCGGTGCCATCTGACATGGAAACGACGTGGCATCTACCAACTCACTCATTGGTTTCCTCAATCGATGGTTGAGACCACTCAGAGTCTCTCTTATGTTATCACTCTGTAATTTGCCCAAGGCTATGGGGGTAGTCACAGAGGCAACATCAACACTACTTCGATTCTTGGATCTAGCCCTCCAAGACTCAGAGAGGAATCTCTTTGTCTGATATAACTTTGTTTGAAGAGGATATTAGGCTAGTTACACAAAACATAGGATTTGTTTTTAGGAATTGGGTATGGGTAGAGAAGAGAAACCATGGGCTATGGAGTCACTGCAATGAACGATAAAAAATCCATGTCAACAAACTAATATTTGCAGGGCGAGGTAGACAACTCACTGGATCCTTTAATTTAAATGAAATGGGTGAGACGGAACAGGTCAAGAAATCCAATTAAACATAGAGAAACTAAGAATTCTGAGTTTAATATTCAGTGGAAAACACAAAAACTATACCAAGCCAGAGATAGAGGGTACATTAAAACCAATTATGTTCTTAATATTCTCGGAATAATTCAAAGGCAGACATTCATTATGATAACAGAGAAACAAATTTACAAAGAGGGATGCACATCACCAGTCGAAATAGTCATAAGAATCCTACAGCATAGCACTGTATTATTGAATTGATAAAAATATAGAAAGCTTAGTGAGCTGTTTTACAAAAACTAAATCACGGTCCTCTGACTGATCCTCATTCACCTTGAAAGCATAGGCTTTATAGCCTTTACATCAAAAACAAAGATCCTATTAAACAAGAACTGAAATACTAAAAATAGTACAAGATCAAACAGTTTCCATAAAAATAGGATTGGATCCTATCTTAAGGGGCCAAAACCCTATCAGAAATGTCACTTTCGAATTCCTTCTTTGACAATTGGGCAATCCTGGCCAAAAATAACAAAAATCCCTAAAAATATTGAACTGTCCACCATGAGAAAACGGGTCGAACTTATGCAAAAAAGGGGGCCGCTCAGTCATTGATTTCTCCCAATCAGTGATACCTGTGAAAAACCCGAAGGAGTTTATTGTATATTATCTTGTCTGGAGAAAAAACCTCCTTCATTTTCTCAAATTTCATCTCCACCTCTCCGAAACAGCTCCTGCAAAATCGGGACTGTAAGAGGAAAAACCAGAAATCTGAAAAATGAGGCTGAAAGACAACTTCTATTCTCCCAACTGGTGGCATATTTACAAAAACTGGGAGAGGTTTTTGTTCTTCAGCCTGTGATAAACAAAAAAAACTTTCAGTTTTTAAAATTTCATCTTCATTTTCCCAGAATCCACTTTGCAAGACGAGGTGTCAAAATTGGAAAAACAACGGTTTTGTGAAAATAGGGGAGGGCGGTTTTGGAGAGGTAAGTGGTATTCCAGACCCCCCTTAAGGTGGTAAGTGGTATTGGGAGGGGGGGGTCAGAAATCACCTGGAGGTGACAAGTTTCCCTCCCAATACCACTATTCTGGAACCCCCCCGCCCCCCCCCTCCATTAAAGTTCGAAAATCACAGGGGGGGTCCGAAATTTTTTATGTCCATGGATTAATTTTTGGGATGTGTGAATGTTAAGTTACGGGTGGGGGGAAAATGATTTGACATTTTATTTTTTTTTGTTTTGTTTTTTATTTTATTTTTTTATTATTTGTTTCTTTTTACGTGTTTTCCTTTTCCTTTTTTGTTTTATTTTTATTTTTATTTTGTTTTAATGTTTTATTAAGTTTTAACTTTTTTGTTTTATTTATTATGTGTTTTAATTTGTTTTTTCAATGAATGTTTTTTATTATTGTTTTATTTTATATGTTTTTTGTTTTGTTTTTTTAATTAATTTAAATCAATAGAACACTAACCTAATTACTAACTTAAATAATTAACTTAATTATTAATTAATTAATTAACTAATTAACTAATTAATAATCAATTAGTTATTAGCTAGTTTAACCTATTCTAACTATACTAAAATTATTAATTAATCTAATTAACTTATTGTTCTTTTTAGCCTAAGTTATTTTTTCATGGATGGTTGGCGGGATAATGGAGGATGATGTCATGAGGTAGGGGTGATATGGTATTGCCAGTATGGTGGTAAGTTGGAAGGGTGGTAAGTAGTAAGTGGTCTAGAGTGGAGGAGTTCTGATGCAATGGATGGATGACACGTTGGGACAGGGCCCGCCAGAAAAATTGCCTCATTCTGGACCCCCCCACCCACCGTTAAAGGAAGAATGGCCGAGGGGGTCCGGAATCGCCTGTAGACCGTCCATCTGTGTGCTGTCATGATGAACGTGGATCTATTCGCACTTGTTAGTCACCATTACGGAAACGCCCGCCCCCCCCCACCGTTAAAAGCAGAACATTCAAGGGGGTCTGGAATCCACTGTCAGTCTTTGATCTATGCGCACTAGATCGACCATCGATCTAAGCACGTTCCATATTCTCCAAGCGCAAATGCAGCAAAAACTTAGACTTAGTGCTTTTTGTGGGTTTTGTGCGCTGCTTCCCTTGCTTTTGTCTCCATGGGGTTAGGAAACACCACTCAGCATCAACAATCATGAATTTTCTTTTCCTTTCCTTGAAAATAATTTGCAAAAATGAAATATTATTTGCAAGCCAAAATACATCTAGAGTGAAAATTTTCCAGTCAATAGATGATGCTATGAATTATAGGGTTATAATATCTTCATCGTCGAAGTTCTTCTACATCGAAGTCATATTCTACTCTAATTGTAATATTTCGATCACTCACACTCCAAAGAATCTACCCTCTAGATCCAATGGATTTCAAACTTTGAAATTTACTGGTCCATATCTTGTCATCACCTCAAACTTACCGATGATTAACACCCACCTCTACTATTTATTAACTTTTTTAAGTGGGACCCAAAAGATCTACGGATGATATTGTGTTTCACCTACTCATTGAGAAATGACTGTGATTAAATATGGAAACCCTTTCCGTCATCGTTAGAATGTGTTCATTTAGACTCTGAATATTTCCTTCAACCATCTCATTCTAACGACCTTCCAACTAATCTAACTATGCTCATTTCACCTCAACCAAGAATCAATATCTTACCATGGGGTTCTATCTGCATGATAGTTAATGTTCCTAGGCTCCCTTCCCTATGGTAAATCCTTTTAAGATCAAATGGTTGTAATCGGCAGGGACCTCTTCCAATAGATCAACAGTTTTTAGGCTACCTCGTCTTCGTTAGCTCCTTGATTCAACTCCATTCATTAGACTACCTTATGATGATATTGATCTTGGAATCAACAACCCAGATCCTTCTATTCCATATCCAACAACTATGGTAAACTCTTCGATAAATTTCATTGTTGAGACCCCCTTAAACCTACTCTAGGTCACTTAGAGATGATACCCCGAACAAACAATGAAGATTTACTCATCACACCGAGTCAACAACTGTGATACAAAATGATGATATGAATTCCATATCACCCATATTGGCCCACTCTTAGTCCACTTAATCGTAAGTTGACACACATCATCCCTCGAGACACGTTGGCTCTCGTGCTAACATCATCATCGCTCTGGCTGTCGTGCTATCGTACTTTGTCAGCATGAGGTCACTTTCCCTATTTCTCACATTCCCAATAAATTGGTGGTGCCTATAGTAAATTGATGGTGGATATCACATCACTCCCACTCTCTGATTAAMAATATACATTCGYTCTTGGAGTTGCTCCCTTTAGAGTACCTCTTATCCTGGGTCTCRAACCACTCTAACATGCCCACTTCGATGAATGAATAAGATTTCATAGAGTACCTACCAATAAACCGATGGTTAAGGTTAAGGAACCTATCTCACACTCACTCTTTTTTTTACTAATCATATATTGACATGTGTCGACCTCTGGGACACACTCGCATTCCTCATCGGTGTGACGTCATTGTCCTCTTTCCTTCTATTCGAGATATATCTTCCTAAATCCAATGGTTGTGGTGGACCCTCCAATGGATATACAATTTTCTATCATTTGGATTCTCCATCGGTAGAGTCCCTCGCCATCCTTGCATGCCAACACTTCGATGATTATGCACTTCGAACAACGACCTAGATATGTTCTCTTCATCGAATCGATGGTGGAAAATGAATTTGGCTCTCCCACATCATCGAACTCTGACGGTAACCAATACAACAAATATAATGACCCAAAACCCATCGTAGTTTCCCTCTAATAGATCAACATTCCTTGTTTACTTAGAGTTCATCATCTCTAAGTATCATATCCCACTCTAATGAAGGGCTAGGATCTATTTGTTGTCCCGATTCAACGAATACAATTCCTTAAGACTTAAAACATGGGTTTTTCTCCAGGTTATCAGTTTGATTTAGGTCTTATCCAATTAAAATAATTTTCTAAGGTTCTACCAGACTCTTAAGATCTCGAGGTCCATACTCAAACCGACTAAGTCACCTCCTCTGTCTATTTTCAAGATAGATATATTCTTCTTGACTTGTAGGCCTTTGATTCAAAGGCTTGCAATCTTCATAGGAATAGACTCTATCCTTAGACTACTCTCATGAGTTCATTAGTCTACAGGTTAGCCAGGGATGAGACATCTCCCAAAATTGACCTACAAATCTAATATTGTAAGGAGCAATTTTCATTCAACAGAAGATATACATTCTATCTTCAGATTTTTTGTGAAGACTTTAGTAGCTCAGTCTTCACTAATAACACACAAAACTTAATCATGTAAATGGGCTGCAATAGCCTGACCATCACTCGATTCTTACTCAAATTTACAATCGATTTCCTATATTAGTCTTTAACATAGAGATAATTAGCGAGAAGGAAACAAAATACAATTTCCATGACTTACTTCAGATTCTGAAATCCACCAAACATATGGAGCAACAAATTTTCTACCAAAATAGAATATCGAATTCTTTATATAGATAAAAAATAATTTCCATGGTATCAAGGAATTGATCATGACATAAACCATAAACTCAAAAATTATCTGAGTATTTACGATTGATTAGCAACTGTTGATGGGTGAGCCTCGTTCCTCCCAACCATAGGCATAGCTATCTTCTGTTTATTTTTGCAGTTGGCCACCCCCTAGCCAAAATATGATGCCATAAGGAAAAAAATCTCACTCAATGAAAAAGGTATATAGATGAGTGTTTCTCTCCTTCTTCCTCAGGGATTAATGAGATACTTCTCCTATTTCACCATGCAAGGGGGTTTTTTCTTCCTTCCATAAGTCACACCTTTTCTCCCAGGTTTTCCAGGCTTGTTTTTTAGCTTGGTCCTCTTGTCTAGTCCCAACTCTCTTCTATTCCCTAGAATACCCCCACTTTTTCTTTCCCCTACCCCCTTTTGTGGGTTCATTTCCCAAGTTCAAGGTCCCATTATAATTTTCATGATGGTACTTCATCTACCCATGATTATGAGTCAAGGAAAATCTTTGTACAACCCCCCATTATTTCTCATAACTATCGAAAGTTAGTAGTTCAACCACCAACTACCTTCCTTAACTGAAATTATTGGGAAATGAGAAAAATTGGATTTTCTTGAATATTAAATTGGCAAGGGAAATTTCCTCACCATTTACCTCTCATGGCATCATTTTATGTGTAAGTTCTCCACCCATCAACATCATTATTATTGAAATGCATTTTATCATTTCAATTTTTCATCATGGTCCAAGACACTAAACATACTAGCCATGACTTATGGAAAAATTTAGACATATATTTACATACTGGGGGAAAACAAGGTGTTACACTATCGATGTTTTTTTTCTCATAAGTTTATATTAAATACCTCCCTACAAATATTCATTGTTTTTTCCTAGTGTGTCACCATTTGTTGTGCTAGGAATCACAACCTCCCTTTTTCTTGGAGTCTTGTTCAGAAATTCGTTCCTTCCCATGAATATGGGACCCCTCTTTTTCACCTTGAAGATTTACCTYGACTTCTTGGTATTTTATTTTCTCATGCCCCTCTCATTGGGTTCCTTGATATTTCAAGTATGGATTGGTTTATCTATGTTTTTATTTGATCATAAAACCTAGAAAAACTTTAAGGATCATTCTTGAATATTGGAAAAGTTCTTCTCAAGTCTCTCGACACACATCGGAGAKGTTCCCATTAATTTCYTTGGTACATACTRGAGGAGGTATTAWAAAATCCATCAATCAGGCTAAAGGATTTGTCATAAACTTCTCTGATGCATGACTCTTACTACCAGCAKCCTTCCTAGAAACTCCTACGAAACATAAGCACTTGACCGACATACTTCCCACAATTGTTTCTGATATGACTRGAAACMTTCCCAAAAACCTCTCCAACATGTTTATTCACTTACTGGTCGAGTTAACAATAACGCCTCTRGTGTATACCAAAGGAATTMCCAAAAGCATCTCCACTATGAATGAGTAATTTCACAACACTKCTTCTGATAAAGACTTAAATGCCTTTATGATGACCTCAAATCGCATACACTCTCTATAAAAGAGAGCACTCCCTTTTCCTTTCTTATGATTATTTTCTTTTTGGATAATAGGTAAGGGTGAGCGTCGAGAGACCAAGAGTGAAGCTACCTTGCCTATGAAATAGTTAYACCTGCCATCTCATTGATTTTCCACGTGTCATGGCATCCTCCAGGTAATCCCTAAAATTATTTATACTAATTATTTCTCGCTAGGGTTAGGGTTTATCTTTATTTATAGATAGTATGTAATGTATCTACTAGTCCCTTGACCACAACCTCCACTATCTACATTTAAATTATTACCCTCGACATTGATTACCCATCCATATTGATTCCATGGGAAACCCCAATCATGGTGCTTGTAACACCACCTCTCTAAACCTTTGATTATATGTAATTAATTGCAATTAATGATTTCCATGCTATGGCATGAAAACAATGTAAATGTATTAATGATAAATAAAAAATTCCAACAACTGATTGTGGGGGTGAAGCCTTGAGTACTAGACATGATACCACTAAAGGAAAGACTGAGGGAACATAGAGAGGGTTCATTATGCTAAAATGACTATGTTGTTCCTGAGATTTAATCTAGGATCACATAATAATGTCATGCATCACAAATTTAAGAGATTTGTTTTTATAATGCTTTTCTACCTTCAATTTTAAGATAAAACTTCAAAACTAATTCTTACTGCCATCAAAACCCTTTAAAGAAACTTTCTTTGAAAAGGGGAAAATATGGAATGAAAAATAGCTCTGATCAGCTGGGAAAAAATTTGCAAGCCAAAACTACAAGGAGGTCTTGACTTAAGGGACCCAGCCACTCTCAACAAAGTCCTCGGTGCGAAGATCTAGTGGACATGGTTGAAGCGACCTAAGGACCTATTGTAACAGATATCAAAATTGATTGTGCTACCCAAGCAAGCAGCGAGCTCTCTGTCTGAGGTGAACCAGTCTCCAACTCTTAGATCTGTACTTGGACCTATAAATGAC
>JASDQU011178229.1:0-12904 GCA_032191745.1 Picea mariana
TGTGATAGTACCATGTGTGCCCCAACATTGAGAGCAATTGTTTAGCGCTCGTAGGTGGTGGAATATTCAAAATGACCGCAACTTTGGCTAGGTCTACCAACAGTCCTTCTCGACATACCATGTGGCCTAACATATTTCCATGTGGCACAAAAAAGATACACTTTCAAAGGTTTAAATCTATCTACAATTCCCTAAACCGATCAAGCATCAGTCGTAGTAGCACTATGTGTTCTTTCAGCAGATTGTACACTGTCTATTCATCCATATATACTTCTATAAATTTGTGAATAAATTCTCAGAAGGCTATTATTACTATTCGGGAAAAAACTACAGGGGAATTCTTTAGACCGAAGGGAATCACATTATATGCAAATTACCCCCATTCTCTTATGTATTTGGTCTTATTTTTGTCTTCTTTGGTAATTCTCACTTGGTGATACCCCAAAAATCCATCCGTAAATGAGTAAGACTCTTTCCCCGCAACCTGTTCTAGCACCTCATCAGTAAAAGGTGTGGGAAAAGGGACATGCACACAAGAAGAATTAAGGATTTTTAATCTACACATAACCTAATTTCCTCTATACCTTTCTTTCTCAGTATGACTATGGGGCTAACCCACTCTGCTTCTTCAACTGGGAAAATAAGTTCGGCCTCAAGTATCTTGTCTATTTCGCTCTTAACCTTCTCTTTCACCCTAGGGTTAAATCAGTAGGGTCTATTCCTTATAGGTTTTGATCATGGTTTTAGTTCAATTTTCATCTCTCCCATAGCCCCTTTTATCCATTTTAGCTTTGAGAATGTCTTTGGGAATAATTCCTCATATTGTCGCAACAGGTTGTGTATTTCCTAGCTAGTTTGCTCATCGTAGTAATATCCTAAGAAAACTATCTTGGGTTGCTCGATAGTTCCTATGTTGAGTTTTTGCAACTTCAATGGATGGTTATAAGAGCTATCAGTCTGACTGGGTAGCATGTTTTGGATTTCTCTACTTCCTTCTATTTCCTTAATGGATAAATTTGTCATTTCTTCTAAATCATAAGGGTTTTTCAAATCCTTCTCGATTTTGTAGCATTCTATGGGTGTCTTATCCATGTCCAAGTGAAAGTTAGACCGAAGCAATTGACTATGATTAGAACATACCCTTGGTCTAATTTTTGTTTACAAACATCGGTAAAAATAATTTATTTACTTCTTTGCAAGACTATATTAAGCTCAAGGTACTTACTTGTGAAAGATAAGTCCTTGCAAAATTGATCTGCTAAATTTTTCCAACTACTAGTCTACCTTCTGGTGTCTTCATGGATGTACCAGGCTTTCAATATCGTACCTAGATAATAGGGAAACACTTGAACCCACAAGTGATATGGTACTTCCACAACTTGCCACTGTATTACACATTGTTCGATATATTCTTTAGGATCAGACTGTCCATTGAACAGTTGCGCACCTTGAAAATCCATCTACATCTCTGATTTCAATTGCTCCTTATCTTTAAATTGACACTAGATAACATGCTTCACATCCTCCCAGCTCTTAATTATTGTTTTGTGGCTATCCCACCACCTGACAGGGGTGTCTTCTAGGGCTAAGTCTAGAACTATGATCCTTTGATCTTCTTCTATATTTTCTTCCATGATAACCAGAAAACTACCAAGGTCTGAGGTACCATTATATGTCGAATTTTCTTTAACCTCGGTTCCAACCCATATCGTTACTTTGATAGTTGTGCATCATATTGAAAATATTTCATATGCACCCTGTTGCCAATTATCAAATGCTACTTATGAAGCTCCATCCGTCGATTATATGCTCCTCCAACTTACTGATCCATTGGCCATAGGATTGATTTAGTCTGCTCTCATTCCTGCTGTTATGAAGTATAATTGATCTAGATCCTCTCCTTCCATATTTTTGTCTATTAGCTTCGTGTATCAAGGGCCTACATATGGATCCAAGGGATGAACTAATTTTATTCTCTCTGCTTCAAATGTCATAGTATCCCTCTTTAGGTCAATAAAAACATATCTATCTTAAGCTCAATCAATACCAAGTAGTGCAGGATAAGGGTCCTTATCCCCCATGATTTTGATCACCTCAAAATCATCTACAGTCTTTACTCCTGCAACATATATGTCCATGTTCTCCAACCTTCCTATTGGTAAAATGCAATATTGATTGGCCATTCTCAATTGGATTGGGGAATATGTCAACTATGGTTTCCCTAAGGCTTCCTAAGTCTTTTTAGGCAATGTGTTAACATCACATCCTAGATCTAACATAACATCCTTAACCTCAAACTCATCTAGCTGGGATGCTAGTCTAAACTCTTTCCCAGTTTGTATTTTCCTTCTTTGCACTCTCTGAGTGTTATTCTAAGGAATATTAGTCATTATTCTATCTCTTGGGTATTCCTCTGTTCCTAGGACTAGATACAGGGCATTGTGCAACTTCTCTGTCAGCTAGTCATTCCCAAGAATATCATAAAATAACTAAAACCAAAGGTTGACTACATTTTGTGACTGCTCAAGTTGTCTCATCGGGAGTATGGGGTTTCATGGGGTAGGGGGTGAAGTAGGGAATTTCACAATCTTAGGATAAATGGTGGGATGAGGGGGGTTTTCTTCTATTTTATGGCCAAGGATACTCTAGAAAACTTCTATTGCATATTTAAAGAATAGATTTTATTTTAGAGGGTCATACCTGTCCTCCTTGGGCGCTGCCTTTTGAATCTTAAACATATTATCAGCATCTGTGTTCGTCTTTTCTCCTCTGTGAGTAATGATATTAATCTTGGGTAGTTTTCCCATGACTTCCCTCTTTATCTCTGAACCGATGAAGTTGGATCCTCGTTGACATGCCCGATATTCCTATTTCGCAATTACCTCTAGGAAGTCTTTGGTTGCATGTCCATTGGTTCTGCAATGAGAACACCATGGTCATCTCAGTTGAGGACAATCCCTAGCCATGTGACCTTTCTCATCACAGTTTTAGCATCTACTTGGTCCTCTTCCCCTAGTTATTCCTCCTCTAAAGTCTCCTTCATCTCCACCTCCTCGAACCCTTCCCAGTCCTTGAGTGGCTTCATTCACCCTGAATGATGTTCAATCCAATTTGTCTGCAATTGCATCCAACACTCTACACTGATTCGTAGCATGCATGGTATATGCGCAGAACTCACAATGTACAGTATTCGTTACTATAGAATACTTATGAATAATAGGGCACTGCCTTGGTGCATTCCCATGAATTCGGTAGATCTCACAATAGTAAGCTGACTGTGATGCTTGATTACCTGGAAAGGCATGATACAGGGTTGGGGTATGGAATGGTAAATTCACAGATACTTGCACAACTCCTCCCATGGGTCCTGATGAGGGTCCCATAGGATTGTGAGGNAGGAGGTCTTATTCCCCTCATACGTGGACATTCATTCACCATATGCCCCTCTATATAGCATCCTGTATGAAAGACTTGCCATCATCTTGGTCTGGGTATCGTCGATTCTTGAATCTTCTCTATTAGATTTGATATTTGTCCTTGTATTTGCACCAAATTTTTATCTGCTGGGGGTTTGGTCACCCTTATGCTCCCTGGATATCCTGCCATGGCTTCAATCTTCATTGATTGTTCCAAGGCATCTGTTAAGGAGGATATTCGTTGTTGTGTTAACGAAATTCGTGTCAGAGGTAGCAATCCTTAGATATACCACTCTCTATGGTGATCTTCGTGAATTGGATACAATAGCCTCCCAATAACATCCTTAAACTTCTAACTATATTCCCAAGCCGATTATGCTTCCCTCTACTGAATTTTGCGCAACTCAAACATGGCTTGTTTTTTTGACTGAGGTAGCTTAAACTCTACTATGAATTTTGCATGAACTTGGCTAACTGTGAACGCCTGTCCTTGCGCTCCTCTTGGCTCAATAGCCTTCATGTACCATTTGAGAGTATGACCTCTCAAGGTAATTTGGAATTCAAACAACTTATTTGAATCTATAGTCCCTCTGGACCTCCAAATCTCTTGACACAAAAACCAATGTTGCTCAACATCCTCGTCTCCTTTACACCAAAATTCTGGGTATCGAGTAGTCGAGCCTCCCACGTTTCCAACCATTATTAATTTTACTTTTCCTATCAAAGTAAACCCTAATGGTCCTATTTGCGATATACTAGGGGATCCCAATATCCTCCAAGTATTCATGCTCATTGATTGTGAATGACTAACTAAATGAATTGAAATAGGAATAGCATAAGAAGGCAGTATATAATTTACCACTGGTATAGAAGACACTTGGGGGGCGGGTGATTTGGGGCTAGTTCCACTAGTTTATGGGCAGATTTCTTTGATATGGGGGATCTCGTTCTCATTCTCTAGAGTGGTATCTTCATTTGGGCTCCCGATATTTCCTTCTATCGAGGTTGAATCTTCTCTTTCTTCTACAAGATCCATGTTGTATTAATCTTCTCTTTATTCTACACATTCTTCTTCTTCTCCATCCTCTTGGGAACTTCTTTCTTTCTGCACTTCTCTCTCATTTAGTTTTTGACTCTCTAGTCTTCCATGTCTTCTCATCTTCCTCAAATCTTCCTCCTTTTCTTCATCGACTTCTCCTGGTTCTAGTTCTTTCCTCAACACCTCGGACTGCTTTAATTCTTTCTTTATCTGACCGCACCACCACTTCTCAACTATGGTAGATCTTTTCAAGGCTCACTCGTTCCTTGCGTCCATTTCTTTCCCCTCCCACTTTTATCAAAGAACTCTCTCCCCTTTCTCAGGCCATGATCCCATCCCAAGCGTGGATGTTTAGGCTGTCATCTCAGTTGATAGATGGTCAACATCCCCTCCTCTATCAAGAATACCTTAATCCATAAAGGAATTTCTCTCAATAGTCTTCCCCATGCATATTTCTTGAAATCCTCTTATGGCCTTAAAAAATACTAATGGCTCTCAACTGAAAACTCAATAATGTATCGCTCCATAGCTGTATTGACGCATAAATCAACTTCTCACATGATTGGGCGATCTAGCCAATGAAGCGTTGCAATCTTTTCTACATCATAAGTACAGGTCTTCTTGACTCGTTCTTGGAATTCTAGAGCTTCTTGGAGTCTCCCTATCTAATGGAATAGTTCTTCCAGAAATTTAACCCAAAATATCTCATACTGGTTACTTGATCTTTCTGAGTAAAAGATAACCTCTCTTGTATCTTTCATAGATTTACCTCGCAACTTTGCTTGTTTCCATATGGTGTCGTGATTTCTCTCCAACCACTGCTGAATATGTATGCTACTGAGAAACAAGGTTAACATGAACCCTTGCACTTCCAATGTTACAATAGGACATGACTCTGTTACAACCTTGGTCTGGTTCCAAAACCCAGACTCTATAACTCTAGCTAACATTTACCCAAAATGGAAACTAACACAAAACTCAAACAACTGGACTACATCTCCATCCGAACAACTCTCTGAACATCAAAGACAACAACAACCTCTTTACAATCATATTCAAAATGTATATATAATCCAATTGGGATCTTCGGGTTTGAGAGTTCACATGCTTTCTTGTTCTTATTCTATTGTAACTTCTTTCTCCATGCTAGTATTGCGTTTTCCTTCCAACCTTTTTCGGTTTCTTTCTTTTTTCTATTGTCCATCTCCTTTGTGACTTGCACAACTTTTGTTTGACCAAAATTGGTACTGTATCATTTCTTGCGCAACTTCTAACAACAAAACGAAGGGCCCAACAAGCACACAAGGAAAGAGTTGAACTAGAGTAGGAGTGTGAACTTCCAAAAGCCTGGAACATAATATGGGTATGTTCTATATGAAGAGGCATAGCGTGGATGAACTATTCTTTGTGTGCCAAGAAATCAAGTAAGAATCGTTATGGTTTCGCACATCCTAAGGAGGTGAACAATCATAATATCTGATTATATGTCCTATGGTGTTGTGACATGTGGTATCAGAGCATATTTGGCTCTTCACCACCATTGGAAATGAAAGAGTGGTGGGGGAGGGGCACACTTGTTGAGAACGTTCAACAAATTGACCCATTGGAGATGTAACATGAGCATAGACTTGGTGGTTTGTGATGAAATTGAAGGACCAAGTTGTGAATGAAGCCGTGAATTGTGTGCATACTTGGGCACACCCCTTGAACAAAAAAATATCAAAGTTTTGTGGGTGAACTGAGAACTTGGGAAAGGAAGATGAATGCAGGCCTACCATAAAACGTGTCCTAGACCCGAACATATAGACAGTTGGGAATAGACCTTGGTGAATGGTTTGGAAAGGAATCATTGCAAACTTGGGACAATGAAAATAAGTTGCACATAACTCTTGAGAAGGCCAAGTAACAAGGGTCAATAAGCGATATGGATGGTGCAAGTGATGAATCTTGGAAGGTCAAGAGACACATTGCAACTGAACAATTCAAGAAACTCCAAGAGGCATTGGAGAGGATGAATGAATTTGATTCACATATGGAGTCTAGTGATGAATGTGACAGTTGGACTGATCACCCAACTAGCTCGAAACTTGAGAGGATCCAATGTACATGAAACACAAACAACAGAGTCAAAGTATCAAAGCCATCATTATTTACGAGTATCCAACACTTGGACAAACTTTGAATAATTTCCTCAAGATAATGTTCCTTAATGATAACAATTGAGGGGACAATAGTCGTTGAGTGGTGAAGAGGTATGGATTTGGGGCAAAGATTTCATGGAGATCGATGGATGTTTTCAAGGAAAACAAAACATTGGAGTGGGGGTGTCCTTCAACAACATTTCACACAAGTGAACCTTGGAGTTCATATAAGAGTAGGCGTGCACAACCGAGGAGGCATAGAGTCATAACCCTTGGTAGAGACAGTTTAATTTTCAAAATCTATATAAGAAATGAGTGATTTATGGAAACATTGGTGGAACAAATGCAAGAGTTGAAGACAAGGGGTCAACAATAATTTTAACAAAGTGAAGTAGTTGGAGGAATATTCTTTGTATACATAAAAATAAGTGGTCTGAGGATGGAATCCTTGGTTGACATGGGGGAAATGCAAAGTTTTTTGAGTGAACAAGTCGTGAATTCTCTTCATCGCAAACTTAAGAGTTGCACTGGAACATGTAAATTGTTGAAGTCATCAATGATGTCAGTGACAAGGATTGTTCGTTCAACATCATTGAGAGTGGGGGATTGGTTTGGAAACATGGATATGTTGGTAGCTCCATTGGAAGATCATATTAGGATCTTGGGCTTGGACTTCTTCAAAATTTCCAAAGTTTCTCCACTCATTCACGAAAGTAACTTAGTATTCTTGGATGAGGCCAGAAAACCAAGCATGCCCTTGATGATGAAAAGGAAGCTCAGGAGGACACCTAGGATATTTTTTATTATGTTGGTGGAATGAGTTAGTGGGAGCACTGATAATCCTTGAAAAGTGAAAAAACAACATGAATTCATCCACACCACAACATCTCTAAGTAATTTGGGGAAATATGACTCAATCAGACTTGGAGACAGATGTAGAAGGGGTAGGTGTTGAAGACCGACATCCATCAATGATCATGAAATTTTGTAGGAAGGCCATGGGGATATATAAATTCTAACTTACTACAGAATGAATTGAGGATTTAGGATTCACAACAGAGGAATTTTTTTTGGTCATGTGATACTTACACATAGACCACAAGTCAAACACATTGCATACCAATATCCTAAGGCATGTGTGAGGAAGAACCGAAATCTATGTTAGCTATGCCAGATGTTGGATATAGTAAAGGACATTGTGAAAATGGTGGAATTTGTCCTTGCAGGGGTTAAATTCCTCTAGTCATCATACTTGGTATTCAGTTTAAATATTACAACATTACTTTGTCAGGAAGACAAAGTTAGTGTGATCACTAGAAGACATATTGTGAAAGTGTTTGGATATTTTCTTGGAAGTCATATTGTGGATGAATATGATACACAGGTTAAGCTCCTCCTTCAAGACATTGTGTGAAATGATTCAAAGAGTTATCTTTTGTTATGTGGCATTAGAACATTGAGGATTATAAATGATTGAATAATTACAAACCCTTAACTATAAATCCATTTATTCTTATACAAATTGTCCAGTACTCAACTTGTTATTGGTTTAGTTTCGATAAATATTATGTGCATAATTCCAAGAACTCAACTTTCCATTACATACTTAAATTGATTTGGAAGTTGCCATTCAATTGAAAACTTTTTATGTCTTGTGCGTCGACCCACAGTTAATCAAACACATTCTATAGGACCAATTTTGTTAAAAGGTTTTTCGACTTTTTTGAATTATTAACATTCAATTAAATTTTACTATGTATCGTTCAATATGATTAAACATCAATTATATTTATAATTTTTTCATTTTAGTTTGGCACAAGCCTTTTTATAACAATGTGTCTATTAACATTTTAATTTTAATTTTTAATTGCGTGGATAGGCCCTTATAGTATTATATGGGAGAGATTTCCATATAACATAATGCATTAAAATAATAATAATTAATTAATAATATATATATATATATATATATATATATATATTAAATCATTGGAGGGGATGAATGAATTTGTTAAGATCCAAATACCTAAATACAAAATATCACAATAGATCCAAAGATATCTAAATACAATCATCACACAATATATATGAAACCATATAGAAAACCACCACTTTATTATAGAAACCCTTGAGGTATTGCAACACCATACAATGGATCCTATTATGGAAGGGAACCTCTCATGTTCACTTGCCTCTTCGAGGGGGAATCCTCCTATTGAGCTACCACTCAAATACAATACTTCTCTTCATTTCCCCTTACATTTCTTGAACCCATTTATATAGTGCTACCATCACCTAAGAAAATTCTAGAGGAATCTTCTAGAAGTAGAACCTTCTAAGAAGTCCTTTTACATTTATTATATATAACTACCCATTTGTTATATCTAACTACCATAGTGGTCTTTATTTAATAACATAGTTGACCTTGTCCACCTTACATTGAATGGCCTCCACTATTATCACTATGGGCCCTCTGGGCCTCCCCACTACCTCTCTAGCTACCTTACGTTCCATCCCCCTTATGAAAATGTTTTCCTCAATGCTTGATGTACAACCATATACCAGGGTCCCATGGATAATTGTGGACCATAATACTGAAGAAGACTAGAGAACCAAGGTCTCATGTAGAAAGGAAAACCACCATGTTGAAGTAGTCAAACCGCCATTGTAAGCTTGGGTCCCATGTCCAAGTGTTCATGTGAACTATCCATGGAATATTTTGGAACCCAATAACCAACTCAAAATGATGATCCAAAGACTGAAACTTGTCATGTGGATCCAAATAAGAAGATCCATCCACATAGTGGAAAAGGGTCGTAGTAGAATCTGGAAGGAATAATAGCACTAGAGAATATGGAGGATGGAAACTGGTAATAATCATTGGCTCCCGATTTGTCACATTGATGCTCTCTACAGAAGTTGGAGTAGATTCATCAAATAAAATATGGAAGTGGTTTTCATCCCAGAAATGACAACTATCCATATACTAATCATTGCAATCGGCCTCAAAATCATACCAAGCATATATTTCTTGATTATATTCATCGCTGAGGTTTTCCATAACAAATCTCTCCTGCATACTATCCAATGAATCTTGAATACTATGAAAAATATCATTGAGTCTGTCTGTGAGGCCATCTACAAAGTCATTCAATATGTCATTCAATGTGTCAAACAATTGGTCTTTGAATGCTTCAATAATCTATAGAATTTCTTTGAGGGTTTGAGAATAAATAGTCATCTGAGCACTCTATGAAAATTTATGAACTCTAGATTTTTGCTGCCATCATGAAAAAAAAACACTATATTATTACCAAAACCTTGAGGTAGGGAAACACCATACAATGGATCCTATTATGGAAGGGATACTCTCCTATTCACTTACCTCTTCGAGGGGGCATCCTCCTAATGAGCTTCAACTCCAAATACAATACTTCTCTTCATTTCCCCTTACATTTCTTGAACCCCTTTATATAGTGCTACCATCACCTAAGAACATTTTAGAGGAGGAATATTCTAGAAGTAGAACCTTCTAAGAAGTCCTCTTACATTTATTATATCTAACTACCCATTTATTATATCTAACTACCATAGTGGGACTTATTTAATAATATAGTGGACCTAGTCTACCTTACATTGAATTCTATCGACTATTATCACTATGGACCCTCTGGGCCTCCCCACTACCTCTCTAGCTACCTTGAAGAATTCAAGAAACTCCAACAGGCCTTGGAGCGGAGGAATGAATTTGATGCACATATGGAGTCTGAGGTTAGAGGTTGAAGGAATTGGAGAAGAGGACTAAGAATTTGGCGTTGACTATGTTGGGAGCACTCAAGGAGGACAACATCGATCATGGAGGCAACACAACAACAAAGAAACATCCCATATCGATCATGAGGAAAGGTAGGTTGATTGAGTGTTACCTCTATTCGCAAATGCATTTTATGAAGAACTTTCCAATGCAAGGAAAATTGGCTCTGTTGGTTGAGGAGGAGGCTTGACTCACAACAACAGTGGAGGAGTCAGAACCATTGGTAGATATGGTTCAAGTGACAAAAATGATAGAATAAATGATTCAATTCATGGAAACATTAGTGGAATGCATGCAAGAGTTCAATACAAGAGGTCAAGCAAAATTTTCACAAAGTGAAGCAATTGAAGGAATCTACTTTGTAGACACAATAGTAAGTGGGTTGAGTATGGAATCCTTGGTTTAAATGGGGGTAATGCATAGTTTTTTGAGTGAATGAGCTATGAATGCTCTTCATCGCAAACATGAGACCTGCATTGGAACGTGTAAAGTGTTGAAGTCAACAACGATGACAGTGACACATATTGTTCATTCAACACCATTGAAAGTGGGGGTGTGGTTTGGAAACATGGGTCTATTGGTATCTCCATTAGAATATCATGCGACAATATTAGGCTTGGACTTCCTTAGACTTTCCAAATCTTCTCCACTCATTCATGAAAGTTTCTTAGTATTCTTGGACAAGGCCAGAACACCAAGCACACCCTTGATGACAAAAAGGAAGCTCGTGGGGATTCCTAGGATCTTTGTGATCAGGTTGGTATAAGGCGTTAGTAGGAGCACCGACAAGACTTGAAACATGACATAGTAGTGAGAAGACATATTTCCCCATACTACTCAAAGATGTTATAGTGCTTATGAATTTAGTGAAGACAACCATTGAGAAGGTTGGCTGGTTGAGGAACCTACAGAACTCTGAACATGAGTGTAAGATACAATTGGATTCTTCACTTGCCATGGAGTAGGGGAACATCAACAAGTGAATAGTTATCAATAAAAAGTTGTTGAGGATTGTGTAGTAGACTTACCCACCACAAAAAATACAAGGGTTGAGCCGAGATAGTGCATAGAGGCACTTACTCAACCAAACTTGGAAAAGAATGTGGAAGAGGTAGGAGTTGGATAACGACATCAAGCAACAATCGTGAAATTTTTTAGGAAGGTCACGGGGATATAAAACTTCCAACTTACTGGAGAACAACTTGAGGAGTTAGGATGCACACTGAAGGAAGTTTGTTTGGTCATATGATACTTACACATGGAGCACAAGTTACAAACTATGTATGCCAATAGCCTTAGTGGTGGCTATTGGGTACACTCTTCTTTCTAAACAAATAAGACAAAGACATGTTCTCTAGAGTAAGTAGAATTAATGGTGATGCCTAGTGGAGGTCTCATCGAAAGACTCAAGCATGGAAGTTGCAAGGAAACAAATGGGTTCTGGAAGCGACTTGCCAAACTAGGGCAAGGGGCAGGACCTTTTCCATAATCAAAGGGGTTTAGCTAAGTGAAATGAATAGGTTGAGATTGCAATGAGAAACTCAATGTAGAGATGTGTATTCTCTAGCAAAGAGCGTGACAATTGGACTAATCACCCAACGAGTTCAAAACTTGAGAGGATCCTGTTATCACTCCAGGAAACTACTTAGGGTTGTAAGCTAAGTATGCCTGGTAACTTAAGAATTGAATGTTTTTTGTGTTTTGTGAATATGGGTCAATGGGACAACTCAATACAGTTTATAATATTCAAACATGGGCATGATAAACAAATAGACAGTGCTTTTAAGTATCGATTAATCAGCGAGTAACTTAAATATGGATGGAGAACAAATTGTAACCAAACTAATGCATAGCAGGGTATAAGATACAATTAACACATTTATCATCAGGTCATGAGCTGAACAATGGGACGACGGCCATTCAAAGCATAATAACATAGATAAAAATGCAGAAGGAAAATGAAAAGCTGATAATCAACACTAAAAGAAAACTGTGTTATGTATTAGCATACTGAGTCTGAGTATACAAAAGAGTATATTTCTGTCCAGAATCGAACCCTTGTTTGATTTCAAAATAGGCATTTATAGACTTCACAATACAGTTGCACAGATCCTAAAAACATGGATCTGTTATTAAATAAGAACAGTCCTATTTTACTTTAAACAGCTATAACAATAAAGTCTTCAATAACAGAAAATAGCATTCGAACTGTCTTCATTATACACAAATCTTTCATCTACTCTCTCCAGCTTCCAGTTCCTGCAATGCATTGAGGCAGAGTGACACCTGTACGTAACTGTTTCATTCTCCCAACACTCCTGGCTGAGTTGTAGGATATGGCATTGAAAGTAAAACCAAAATTTCCTCGAATGCTTTGATGTTGAACCGTTTTGCATGCCTTTTAATGATGCATGGCATGCTGGCATATCTTCAAAATAAGTTTGAAACAAACTGTAGTGATCTCGTCCACAAAACTCGGCCACAGAACTTTCAA
>JASDQU011178230.1:6328-17783 GCA_032191745.1 Picea mariana
ACCCTAGACATCCAAAAACCTAACCCTAGGAGATGAAGCGCCAAAAGTCATGTGGGCCCCGTTTGGGTAAGTTAGTACATCAACTTCCTGGGGTCATAACTTTTGCATACGATCTCCGTTTTAGGCATGTGATAGACCATTGGAAAGGTATCATCGAGGAGATTCATTTTGGGGGATAAATCATGCCTTCAACTATCATTGAGGATATCGATCCCGAAAAACCTTCATTTAGGCCCTCAAAATGGCCTCGGAAGTTAAATCTGCTAAAAATAGTAAATTGCCAAAATTGTCAGAAAACTGTTTTGAGCCAGTTGGAAAAGGTGGGTGGCCACTGATATCCATCTAGATCACTGTGTAAATGAGGCATCTGAGTGGCCCCAAATTTCTCTGCAAGATCCATACTTCGCCACCACCTATCATCTCTTGGGTATAGGCATGAATGTCACCAATCTTCACATTCAGGATGGACTATTATTTGATCTGGGCCATATCTATGTTCCTACAAGTGAGCATGAAAATACGATTTTGGAAAACCACTACAGTCGGATGTCATGACATTTTGGTGTGGAGAAAACTATGGCCGTTCTTCAGAAACATTTTTATTGGACACAAATTCGACAAGACGTCAGCAAGTATATCATATCTTGCACTGCATGTGCCATTTCCAATCCAACCATCAATAATAAAGGCTTATACACCCCTCTTCATACTCCCGACAAGGCTTGGAAATCCATCTCAATGGAATACATGTCTAGCCTTCCATCCACCAAGCAAGGAAATGAATTTGTATTTGTGGTCATTGATCAGTTTTCGAAGATGGTCATCCTCACAACCTGCAAGAAGAATATCACAGCGGTAGGTACTACCAAGATCTTCTTCGAATGAGTGTGGGTCCATTTTGGGATACCATAGACCATCATCTTCGACCAGGACAAAAGGTTCCTCAACACATTTTGGTCAAGTATCTGGTCACTGTTGGACACCAAGCTCACTAAATCCACTACTTTCCACCCCAAAACAGACGACCAAATAGAGGTCATTAATTAGATGATTGTGCACATCCTGCACATGTATAGCTCTAAGAATCCACATATATTTTATGAGATTCTCCCCTATGTTCAACACAGTTACAACAGGGATCTCCATAGCTCCACAAACCATATCCCATTTCAGGTGGGGATGGGATTCCAACCCTTGGGTCCCATTGATGTTGCACTAACTCTTGTCACCACACAAAAAAAATCTTCCCATGTTTAGTCTAAGACGGAAAAATCCACCATATTCATTGAGTGGATTCAACACATCCACCAACAGGTCTTGGATATTTCACAAAAATCCAATGCTAAGTACAAGCAGTGCCATGATCAACACAGGGTATCGCACCAGTTTCAGGTTGGAGACAAAGTTTGGTTACATTTGTATAAGGAGCATCTCACAGGGCCCCATTGGAAGCCCCAACCACTTTTCTATGGGCCTTACACTATCACCAAGGCTATGGGTAGAAATGATTTTGAGCTCAACACTCCACCCTTCCTTGGCATGCACCTATTGTTCGATGTGGACCTCCTTCGACCATATTTTCCACCATTATTGGACACCTTATAGATTGCAGAACAATTGACACCAACATATATCAACCATGATTGCATGGAACAAGCATCCACTAAACATATAGTGGACACATAGGTCAAGGGAACTCGCCAACAAAGGATCCAACTTTATCAGGTTGTCAAGGCAAGGCAACTCCTACACCAAGGCAAGTGCCTCATCCGAGGAAAAATCCATGAGAAGTTTCCTCACTTGATGGGGGAATTGAACGCAATGGATATCATTTCTTCCTAAGGGGGGAGTATTAATCCAAGTGGATATTGGTTGCCACCCACGTATTTCAACTAACTCTTGTCCATTTTTAGTTCAACACGTTCTTTTGTACTTCTTTGTAATTTTGGGTTCTACACTTCTAGGGCCTTATGAATCCCTACACATATTCTAGGTGGATATTGGTGGCCTCTCACCTAATCCAACTGAATTATTTTGTATGTTTTCATGTCAACACATCTTGTTGTACTTCCAGGGCTGTTTTGGATCCCTAAACAATGTTTTTTTGGCTTGTCATATTCAAATTGTAGATGGAGTTAGAGTTTGAGAGACTAATGTCTAATTCTATGAAATATCTTTCCAATGGGCTATCAAACACCTAAAACAGAGTTTGTATGCAAAATTTACAACCCCGAGAAGTTGAGGTACCAACTTACCCATATGGGCCCACATGAATTTTGGCATTTCACCTCCTAGGATTAGGTTTTTGGATTCTAGGGATTTAGCATTCATGATTAATATCAAAAATGCCTCCAGACCATCATTGTAATCATTCTTCTCATATGGATGCACGTAGCAGGCACATCTCTTCTCAGAGATAGATACCACCATTCGAGAAAGTGTTTCAGTTTTGAAATTTTACACTTTCAGCCTATTTCATTTATTCAATAGAAGATATTGTTCATTGGACATCTCTGTTGTTATTCATATCTCTATGTTTATTTTATTCATTCTGTTAATTATTTCGTTCCTCTCCTAAATCCAGATCAGATTGTGACATTCCTTAATGGTCGATAGCTAGAAGGTTCTTATTGTGACCTAATAGAAGATTTTGCTTCTAAAAAGATCTTTCGCTAGAAGGTTCTTTAGAAGATAGAATAAGTATAAATAAGAGCAAGAGGCATGAAAAGTATTTGTCTTGAGAATTGTTGTAAAATATCTCTTCTCTGTTGGATATTTTCACCTTGAAGAGGAAAGTGAACATTGTTTCCTTTCAAGAAAGGTATAATTTTGGTGTTGGGGTTCCATATAATTTGTTGTTCTGTTGTTATCTCTAGAATATTTCATTATTTTGTTGTTTTCTCAGTGTTATTCTCTGCATTATTTCTCTTTTTTCCTAATATAATAGATATGGTACCTTGCAAGTAGTATCAGAGCACTTTCCCTAGAAAAAAATTCTAGGTTATTTTTTTTCGAGAGTAGAGACATATTTGGGTGTCTTAAACCTACATATATCTATATTTCAACACATAAATCCAAGGTCGGTGAAGAATACACGCAAGAAATACAAGTGGTACTTAAGTACACATTGTTGGCCACCATTGTAACCCATGTTGGTACCCGTTCAAGTGGTAGTGCATCAGAGAACACCTCTATATGGACTGGCCTATAGATCCTGAAGACCTACATAGATAAACCGATCAACCACATGACTACTATAGTGCCACAAATAACATGATTTGGGAAGATACTCTCTAGTACCTGGGTAGTCGGGTAGTACGACTAAGGGTACGGTCTAGCCTCCTTAGTTAGTTCCCTGATATATTAGGTTGAGTATTAATGTTGGACCCCACACGTATAACAAAGAGTGATAGCATAGGGAAAACCATTATCTATAGAAAAAATAAATATTCTAACCCTTGGGAAAGAAACAGAGACAAAACAAACAATATCCATTGTCATGCAACTTTAACTCCTGCATTCGGGTTGAAAAATTACTACACATTTTTTCTTGTTAAGAATTTGGGCCTTTCAACACTGCAGTATTATTTAGATCAGAGTATAACTCCGTAGGAGTAAAACAAAAAAGTATAGTGGTCTCGTTGGCACCCTTATTCAGGATCTATCCCCTTTTCTCCCTCATTGTAGTGGTACCTTTCATTTTTAAGCCTTTTTTTTTAGTGGACCCAACCCCTTCCCAACATCCCTATTTACCACCTCTCCCATCATATTCCCATTTTTTTCTTGATCATAGTGTTAACTATCACTTACAAGTCCTTTTCTGTGGCCCCACCCACCCATTTCCCATTACCAACACTCCCCATATCCAAATGGCCACCACTCGCAACTAATACCTGCAAGCTTGCATCAATAAAAACAAGGAATCACTCCAACAAGTGAGATTTGATATTAGCTCTACCAATTCCCGTATTGAAAAATTTGAGACCCATGTCCAACAAAATTATTGACGCCATGGATGCAAAATTCATGAACCAATTTAACACCCTCTAGTATGTTTTCAACCAATTGTTGAACTGAACCCACGGTCCTTCCTCCTCAGACAAACCAGATGGTGTTGATTCCTCTCATTCTCTAAATTTTCAATCCAAATCCTTTCATCGTGACCCCTATCTTCCCCGGGTTGAGGTCAATAAATTTGATGGATCCGACCCCATGGGTTAGGTCACTCAAATGGAGCATTATTTTTCTCTACATGGCATTATTGACGAATTGGCCAAAATTCTCTATGTTGTTCTCTATCTGGATCTTGAACGGTAGAAATGGTGGAAATGTCATAAAAATGCATGTAAGGGGTATATTGCATGGACCTAGTTTGTTGTCGATCTCTATGAACTCTTTGAAATTGACATCCATTATCTAGATCATTTGACCAAGTTGAAATAGTGAGGCACAGTGGAATAATTTATAACTTCTTTAGAGCATTTGGTTTTTCGAATCGAGAGCATGACAGATGCGTTCTTTCGAGAACGCTTTATCAATGGATTAAATGATGAAATCTGGGCCAATGGTCTCATGGAACTCCCTCAAAATTGTTTGGAAGCTACTAAACATGACAAAGATCCCCAACAAGTTGTTTTGTCTGGGAAAAAAAAACCTCTTTTGTTCCTCTCCCTCGACCCACAATTCTTTCTCGCCCTACCACTCTCCTCAAGGTCCAGAAATTAACTTGGTTTGAAATGGGTGAGATCCAAATAAAGGCTCTTTGCTATAATTGTGATGAAAAATATTTTCCTGGGCACAAGTGTAAGGAACAAAAACATTTTATGGCCATTTTAGAAGATGTTGTTGAAGAAGAAGTTGCAGTTGCCCTTGTTGAAGAGCCATCTCTTCCTGATGCTACCCAGGATCCTGTTGACCCATCTGAGGTCAACCCACTAATTTCATTGCATTCCCTCACTGGCTTCTCTGCTCCACAAAACCTCAAGCTCATTGGATACATTAAGCATCATAAAGTAATCATCCTTGTTGACAATGGCAACACCCATAATTTATTCACAGACACATTTCCCAGGAAACCAATTGTTGTATTTGTGCCGTCAACAATTTTCAAATCATGATAGGTAATGGTGGGTCCATGAAATGTGGTGGGCATTATCAAAATGTATGTATTCAAACTGGAAAGTACCACCTGAAATCTCATATGTTTGCCATTGACATGCGCGGTTGTGACATTGTGCTAGGTGTTGAATGGTTTCACACTTTGGGCCCCATTCTCATGGATTTTAAGGGATTAACCATTCAATTCCAACATGAGCTACAAAAATATCAATTCCAAGGACTCACAGGGCCCCATTGGAATCCCCAACCACTTTTCTATGGGCTTTACACTATCACCAAGGCTATGGGTAGAAATGATTTTGAGCTCAACACTCCACCCTTCCTTGGCATGCACCTATTGTTCGATGTGGACCTCCTTCGACCATATTTTCCACCATTATTGGACACCTTAGAGATTGCAGAACAATTGACACCAACATAGATCAACCATAATTCTATGGAACAAGCATCTACTAATCGTATAGTGGACACATAGGTCAAGGGAAATCACCAACAAAGGATCCAACTTTATTAGGTTGTCAAGGCAAGGCAACTCCTACACCAAGGAAAGTGCCTCATCCGAGGAAAAATCCATGAGAAGTTTCCTCACCTGATGGGGGAACTGAACGTAATGAATATCATTTCTTCCTAAGGGGGGAGTATTAATCCAAGTGGATATTGGTTGCCACCCATGTATTTCAACTAACTCTTGTCCATTTTTAGTTCAACACGTTCTTTTGTACTTCTTTGTAATTTTGGGTTCTACACTTCTAGGCCCTTTTGAATCCCTACACATATTCTAGGTGGATATTGGTGGCCTCTCACCTAATCCAACTGGATTATTCTGTATGTTTTCATGTCAACACATCTTGTTGTACTTCCAGGGCCGTTTTGGATCCCTAAACAATGTTTTTTTGGCTTGTCATATTCAAATTGTAGATGGAGTCAGAGTTTTAGAGACTAATGTCTAATTCTATGAAATACCTTTCTAATGGGCTATCAAACACCTAAAACAGAGTTCGTATGCAAAATTTACGACCCCGCGAAGTTGAGGTATCAACTTACCCATATGGGCCCACATGAATTTTGGCATTTCACCTCCTAGGATTAGGATTTTGGATTCTAGGGATTTAGCATTCATGATTAATATCAAAAATGCCTCCAGACCATCATTGTAATCATTCTTCTCATATGTATGCACGTAGCAGGCACATCTCTTCTCAGAGATAGCTACCACCATTCGAGCAAGTGTTTCAGTTCTGCAGTTTTACACTTTCAGCCTATTTCATTTATTCAATAGAAGATATTKTTCATTRGACATMTCTRTTGTTATTCATATCTCTRTGTTTATTGTATTCATTYTRTTAATTATTTYKYTCCTCTCCTAAATCYAGATCAKATTGTGACATTCCTTAATGGTTGATGGCTATGCTTGATTGTGATCTTCCTCAATGTTGTGTTACATTGAGACATTCATATCCATTGACATGTGTWGGCTTCCTACATTAATGAATGGTTATGTTGTTTCATGGTATCGATCAAGTGTGATGTCACATTGTCAAATTCACAAAGTATTTTGTTACATTTCAACATTCATCCAGGGAAATGGAACATTAGATTTGGCTGATTTTTGTTGGATATGGTTGGGCGTTGTATATTATGGTTTGGTTTTGGTTGGCCAGGGTTGGTTTGATAATATTATTAATATTTATGTCGCATTGTAGAGTTTATCAAAGGTATTTTTGTATTGTGATATTCATCAATGGTTTTGTGGCAGTCCAACATTTTTCTTAGCTTATGCTGGACTACGACATATGAACATGGTTATGTCACATTATGTAAGATATTTAAGATATAATATATATATATATATATATATATATATATATAACAGTATTGATGTTGGTCGTAGTATGTTTATTTTGAATATTCATAGTTTTATTTTTTCTATATTAAGGCTTTCATCACATTTTGATGTGAATGAAATGTTATGTGACATTGTGACATTCATAAAGGATTTTGTTAGGGACCTAAAATCCCTAACCCCTCATGTAGGTAGAATAATATATTTTCCATGTAATAAATGCCAACATTAGTCTATAAGGCCTATTTAATAATTGAGAACAAGTCAATGTAAGAAGACCTAATAGAAGATTCTTCTTCTAGAAAGATCTTTCGCTAGAAGGTTCTTTAGAAGATAGAATAAGTATAAATAAGAGCAAGAGGCATGAAAAGTATTTGTCTTGAGAATTGTTGTAATAGATCTCTTCTCTGTTGGATATTTCCACCTTGAAGAGGAAAGTGAACATTGTTTCCTATCAATAAAGGTATAATTTTGGTGTTGGGGTTCCATATAATTTGTTGTTCTGTTGTTATCTCTAGAATATTTCATTCTTTTGTTTCTATATTAGTGTTATTCTCTGCATTATTTCTCTTTTTTCCTAATATAATAGATATGGTACCTTACAAGTAGTATCAAAGCACTTTCCCTGGAAAACAATTCTAGGTTATTTTTTTTCGAGAGTAGAGACATATTTGGGTGTCTTAAACCTACATATATCTATCTTTCAACACATAAATACAAGGTTGGTGAAGAATACACGCAAGAAATACAAGTGGTACTTAAGTACACATTGTTGGCCACTGTTGTAACCCATGTTGGTACGCGTTCAAGTGGTGGTGCATCAGACAACACCTCTATATGGATTGGCTTATAGATCCTGAAGACCTACATAGATAGACCGATCGACCACATGACTACTATAGTGCTGCAAAGAACATAATTTGGGAAGATACTCTCTAGTACCTGGGTAGTCGGGTAGTACGACTAAGGGTACGGTCTAGCCTGCTTAGTTAGTTCCCTGATATATTAGGTTGAGTATTAATGTTGGACCCCACACGTATAACAAAGAGCGATAGCATAGGGAAAACCATTATCTATAGAAAAACTAAATATTCTAACCCTTGGGAAAGAAACAGAGACAAAACAAACAATATCCATTGTCGTGCAACTTTAACTCCTGCATTCGGGTTGAAAAATTACTACACATTTTTTCTTGTTAAGAATTTGGGCCTTTCAACACTGCAGTATTATTTAGATCGGAGTATAACTTCGTAGGAGTAAAACAAAAAAGTACAGTGGTCTCATTGGCACCCTTATTCAGGATCTATCCCATTGGATTCCCCTTTTCTCCCTCGTCATAGTGGTACCTTTCATTTTTATGCCTTTTTTTTTAGTGGACCCAACCCCTTCCCAACATCCCTATTTACCACCTCTCTCATCATATTCCCATTTTTTTCTTGATCGTAGTGTTAACTATCACTTACAAGTCCTTTTCTGTGGCCCCACCCACCCATTTCCCATTACCAACACTCCCCATATCCAAATGGCCACCACTCGCAACTAATACCTGCAAGCTTGCATCAATAAAAACAAGGAGTCCCTCCAACAAGTGACATTTGATATTAGATTTACCAATTCCCGTATTGAAAAATTCGAGACCCAAGTCCAACAAAATTTTGACGCCATGGATGAAAAATTCATGAACCAATTTAACACCCTCTAGTATGTTATCAACCAGTTGTTGAACTGAACCCACAGTCCTTCCTCCTCAGACAAACCAGATGGTGTTGATTCCTCTCATTCTCTAAATTTTCAATCCAAATCCTTTCCTCGTGACCCCTGTCTTCCCCAGGTTGAGGTCAATAAATTTGATGAATCCGACCCCATGGGTTAGGTCACTCAAATGGAGCACTATTTTTTTCTACATGGCATTATTGACGAATTGGCCAAAATTCTCTATGTTGTTCTCTATCTGGATCTTGAACGGTAGAAATGGTGGAAATGTCATAAAAATGCATGTAAGGGGTATATTGCATGGACCTAGTTTGTTGTCGAGCTCTATGAAGTTTTTGAAATTGACACCCATTATCTAGATCATTTGACCAAGTTGAAATAGTGAGGCATAGTGGAAGAATTTATAACTTCTTTTGAGCATTTGGTTTTTCGAATCGAGAGCATGACAGATGCGTTCTTCCGGGAATGCTTTATCAATGGATTAAAGGATGAAATCCAGGCCAAGGTTCTCATGGAACTCCCTTAAAATTGTTTGGAAGCTACTAAACATGACAAAGAGCCCCAACATGTTGTTTTTTCCTGGAAAAAAAAAATACCTCTTTTGTTCCTCTCCCTCAACCCATAATTATTTCCCGCCCTACCACTCTCCTCAAGGTCCATAAATTAACTTGGTTTGAAATGGGTGAGATCCAAATAAAGGCTCTTTGCTATAATTGTGATGAAAAATATTTTCCTGGGCACAAGTGTAAGGAACAAAAACATTTTATGGCCATTTTAGAAGGTGTTGTTGAAGAAGAAGCTGCAGTTGCCCTTGTTGAAGAGCCATCTCTTCCTGATGCTACCCAGGATCTTGTTGACCCATCTGAAGTTGACCCACTAATTTCATTGCATTCCTTCACTGGCTTCTCTGCTCCACAAAACCTCAAGCTCATTGGCTACAATAAGCATCATAAAGTCATCATCCTTGTTGACAATGGAAACACCCATAATTTATTCATAGACACATTTCCCAGGAAACCAATTGTTGTATTTGTGCCGTCAACAATTTTCAAATCATGATAGGTAATGGTAGGTCCATGAAATGTGGTGGGCATTGTCAAAATGTATGTATTCAAACTGGAAAGTACCACCTAAAATCTCATATGTTTTCCATTGACATGGGCGGTTGTGACATTGTGCTAGGTGTTGAATGTTTACACACTTTGGGCCCCATTCTCATGGATTTTAAGGCATTAACCATTCAATTCCAACATGAGCTACAACAATATCAATCCCAAGGAATCACAGGAAGTTCTCCTAAGATCACCAGTTCCCATCGCATGGAAAATCTCCTCAATAAAGGTCACTCTGGTATTATTTCCCAACTCCATTCCATTAAAGTAGTTAAGACACCCTCTATTCATGTTGACCTCCAAGTTGTCATGTCCAAACATTAAGCCATTTTTTCCACTCCTAATCGAATTTTGCCTTCTTGTGGTGTTCATGATCATTCCATTCCCCTTGTTTCGGGTATTCTTCCTCACAATGTCCGTCCTTATCATCATCCCTTTGCCCAAAATAATGAAATTGAGAAAATAGTGCATGATTTGCTCCAAGCGCGTGTTATCCATCCTAGTACCATATATTATTATTCTCTTATGGTCATGGTACTCAATAAATAAGGTACTTTGCGCATGTGTCCTAAATTTAATTCCCTCAATAAAATCACAGTCAAGGACATGTTTCCCATTCCTATCATTGATGATCTCTTGGACGAACTAAGTGGTGCTTAGTACTTCACTAAACTTGATCTCCATTCTTTCTACCACCAGATACGTATGAAAGAAATGGGCATCCCTAAGACTTCCTTTAGAACTCATGGGGGTCACTATGAGTTCTTGGTCATGCCCTTTGACCTGTGTTATTCCCTCCCCACCTTCCAAATCCTCATGAATCATGTCTTCCATCCTTTTCTCCATCATTTTGTCTTAGTTTTCTTTCATGATATTCTCATCTATAGTAAAACTTGGCCATCCCATCTTGCCCATGTGGATCAAGTTCTCCATCTACTTTCTCAACACCAAATTTTGCTCAAACAATCTAAATGTGCCTTTAAAGCCTCACAAGTGGAGTACCTAGGTCATATTGTGGGAAAGGATGGTGTACGGGTGGATCCTAATAAAATTGAAGCTATGTAGGATTGGCCTCTTCCTAAAACTCTTAATATCTTGCATGCATTTCTAGGTTTAACAAATTAATATGGAAAGTTTGTTAAGAATTATGGAAAAATTGCATCCCCTCTCATGACTCTCCTTAAAAATAATTCCTTCACTTGGACTCCAGTAGATGACCAATCATTCTAGGCCTAAAATGAAGTTGTGTGTATGAATTCATTCCTAGCCCTTCCTGACTTCACTGAGACCTTTGTCTTGGAATGTGATGCTTCTGGAAAAGGAATTGGGGCAGTCCTCATGCAGTATGGTAGAAATTTGGCTTTCACAATTAAACAAATTTCAGACATACATTTGGGCCAATCCATCTATGAAAATTAAATGTTATCTATTATGCATGTTGTGAATCTTTGGCGTCCTTACTTATTGAGGAAATGCTTCTAGATTAAAATTGATCACCAAAGCCTTAATTATTTTCTAGAAAAAATAATTTGAGTTGATTTATTTACCATGATATTTATTGATTTGATGATATGTTGTTGACATGTTATGACATGATGGTTGATGATGCAAGCTGACGATAGCTTGCCGACCAGACTCACATATGGAGTAAAGGGGCCACACATGATTT
>JASDQU011178233.1:0-23211 GCA_032191745.1 Picea mariana
TCTCCATCCTTGCCCCTTCCTTCCACCCAAGAATATATGAAAGATAATAAAACTTTACATTAAATCATCACCATCAACCAATCATCACATAGAACCTGATAATGCTTCCTGAGACTTCTTCAATTTCTACAATTATTTAATTCTTGGAGTACTTTGATCTTGTAGATAATATTACTTAATGTATTCTCTGAAACTCCTCCAATTTTCACTCCTTGAATCCTCCCCAAAAAGAGGTTATAGAAATAATGGTAGACTTTATTCAATTCTGGTTTGTTTAGAAGACCCAACTTGTACAGCATGCCCTGTGCTCAATATTTAACATCCGATTCTAAAACTCGCACACAAGAAACTAAAGTCCGTACTCTTTCCAATGGAAGTGATCCCACTTCATTTGGATTCTGTATGAAAAAGTATGACTGTTTTACCTGGAACACATGTTTATTGACTAGCTTCAGGACTGGTCACAAACCCTATCTTCCATAGAGTGTATCTCCATAATTATAGCGAATCAAGAGCTGAAATTTTTACCAGAGGTACCTTGATATGTATTCCCAATACCATAGTGATTTTACCATCTGAATCATTCTAGAAAAAAAGTTATAGCAAAAATGGTAAGATGACCTGAAAATAACATACCTTAGAACACATCACCAAAAGACTTCATCCTCCCTTGAAATCCGGCCTTCTTATCTTCTTATTACCTCTGAAATTCGAATTGTATCAAATGAATGTATAATGATATTTATTTATACCATTTATGTCACTTCCTTTTAACATTAGGGCCAACCTGACACTTTCTTATTTTGTAATTCTTTTCTTTAATTATTTTCAAGGCCTACATGTACTTCCTTCTTCAATTCACTTTGTCATCTTCAAAAATTCATTTCTCCTCAACCATGAAGATCCACGTGACGTGCCACATACCATCGGAAAAATCATGATGTATACTATCCATTCATGGTTGTTTTATATGCATGTGCATTTTCCTTCATGTCCAAATACCTTTATCAATCTTGCGGTCCAAAACCCATGACTAGGGTTGACATCAATGACAACAACCAATCTTCCAACACATCAAGCCTTTCAAAGATGAGGTATTGTGTGATATTTCTTCCCTTGAAGTTTTTGATGTTTTTTTAGGAAAAACATATTTGTGGAAGCATCATGTTGTGTATGAGTCTAGACCCCACAGTGTTATTATTACTTTCGGTAGACAATTGTACAGGATACCGGAGGTAGCACTTCCTACCACTATTTCTTTAATCCTTGCTAAGCAATGAAGTAAGGTCATTTCACAGACTGAGAAGTTTGTCTTCTTTATGATCCGTGCTCACAGTAAGAAGAAGGTTGCCGCCACATCCGTGGCCTCTACATAGAGCCTCTCTTTGCAGCAGAAGCAAGTGGACGAGATAGTGGAAGAGTACATAGACATCTTATCGTCACCCACCGGGGTACCGACGTACTGCCAAGTCAAGCATCCAATTGATCTAACCCCTGGTGCACCTCTGCCTAATGGATCAGTCTATCATCGCTCATCGATAGAAAATGATGAAATCAAGTGTAAGATCTAAGAGATTCTTCAAAATGGGCACATAAGACCCAACTCCTCCCCTTGTGGAAGCCTGACTGTACTGGTGCAGAAGAAGGATGAGACTTGGCCACTCTGCATTGATTACAGAGCATTAAATAAAATCACAGTCATGAATCGATACCCAATTCCCATAATTGATGACCTTCTTGATCAACTAAAGGGGGCAAAGTTCTTCAACAAGATTGACCTAGAGTCTGGCTACCATTAGGTTCCCATTGGACCAACTGATGTATGGAAGACAACTTTCAAATATAAAGAAGGTCTCTTCGAATGGTTGGTCATGTCTTTTGGGTTAACAAATGCACCAACCACTTTCATGAGGTTGATGGATAATGTATTGAGACCTTTCACCAACTCTTTTGTGGTGGTATATTTGGATGACATCCTCATCTTCAAAAACATTTGGGAGGAGCACATGCGACATATTCAACAGATTTTGAGCACTCTGCGGAAACACAAGCTATATGCCAATTTGGAAAAATGATCCTTTGGCATGAACATGGTTCAATACTTGGAATACATTGTTGATGAGCATGGGGTACATGTTGATCCAGCTAAGATCCAATTTATCCGTGACTAGCCAACCCCGACCACACTAACCGAACTTCAGAGCTTCTTGGGACTAGCCAACTTCTACCGACGGTTCATGTTGGTATTCTCCCATATTGCATGGGCCCTCAACCAAGTGACCAAGGGCGGTGGCAGGGAAAAGTTCGTGTGGGGGAAGGAACAACAACGAGCATTTGATGATCTAAAGAATTACTTGTGCTCAACTCCAGTACTCTCCTTTCTCGATATGCAACAATCGTTTGATATTGAGACTGATGCATCTGAATATGCTGTAGGCACAATTCTCACTCAACACGGTCATCTAGTGGCATACCATAGTGAGACACTCTCAGACACTGTCAGGAAATACCCCACCTATGACAAGGAAATGTATTCCATTGTACAAGCCTGTTGTCAACGGAAACATTACATTCTCATAAAGGAGATGATCATCCACACTGATCACAATCCTCTGCAATTCATATAGACAAATGGGAAGTTGCAGAACGACCACCATCAGAAGTGGTCCACCTACCTGCAGTAGTTCCATCTCAACATCAAGTATAAGAAAAAGAGTACAAATCGTGTCGTTGACTGCCTCAGTCGATCTCTCGTGGCTACACTCACCACTGTGCTCCATTTCTGTGGACATGAGGCATTTGAGTGGCCCCAAATTGATCAGCAAGATCTGAACTTCTCCACCACCTATCAACCCTTGGGTACATGCACAAATGCCATCGATTTTCCCATTCAAGATGAACTTCTATGCCATCTGGGCCATCTTTGTGTTCCTGCAAGTGAGCGTGCAATGATGATTTGGGAATCCCACTACAGTCGGATGGTAGGACATTTTGGCATGGAGAAAAATGTGGTCGTTCTACAAAAACATTTTTATTGGCCAAAACTTCGACAGGACGTCAACAAGTATATCAGATCTTGCACTGTTTGTGCCATTGCCAAGCCAACCATCAAGAAGCAAGGCTTATACACCCCTCTTCCTTCTCCCGAGAAGCCTTGGATTACATGTTTGGCCTTCCGTCCACCAAGCAAGGCAATGATTGTTGATTTGTGGTAGTTGATCGGTTTTCGAAGATGGCCATCCTCACAGCGTGCAAGAAGAACACCACAACGACAGACACTACCAAGATCTTCTTCGAACGACTGTGGGTCTATTTTGGGATACCACAGACCATCATCTCGGATAGGGACATTAGGTTCCTCAACACATTTTGGTCAAATCTTTGGTCACTGTTGAACACCAAGCTCACTAAATCCACTTCTTTCCACTCCCAAACCGACGACCAAACATAGGTCGTCATTCAGATGATCATGAACATCTTGTGCATGTAAAACTCTAAGCATCCGTGTACATGGGATGAGAGTCTCCTCTATGTTCAACACAATTACAACATGGCTCTCCATAGCTCCACCGACCATAGCCCATTTCAGGTGGGGATGGGATTCCAACCCTTGGGTCCCATTTATGTTACACTAGCTCTTTCAACCACACAGACAGACTCTTCCCATGTTCAGTATGAGACAGACAAAGCCACCTGATTCATTAAGAGGATTCAACACATCCACCAACAAGTCCATGAGATTTTGCAGAAAGCTAATGCTAAGTACAAGCAACGCCATGATCAACACAGGGTACCGCACCAATTTCAAGTGGGAGACAAGGTCTGGTTACATTTGCAGAAAGAGCATATTACAGGGCCCCATCGGAAGCTCTGCCCACTTCGCTATCGACCTTACACTATCATGAAGGCTGTGGGTAGAAATGCTTTTGAGCTCAACACTCCACCCTTCTTTGTCTTTCACCCAGTGTTCAATGTGGACCTCCTTCGACCATATTTTCCACCATTATTGAACACCTCAGAGATTGCAAAACAAATGAAAACAATAGATCTCAACCCTGATTGCATGGAACATGCATCCACTGATCAGATAGTGGACACACATGTCAAGGGCACACACCAGCAAAGGATCTAGCTTTATCGGGTTGTCAAGGCAGGGAAACTCCTACACCAAGGCAAGTGGATCACCTGGGGCCAAATTTAGCAGAAGTTTCATCACCTGATGGTAGAACTCAACGCAATGGAGACCATTTCTTCCTAAGGGGGGAGGACTAATCTAGGTGGATATTGGTGGCCACCCACCTATTCCAATTGGATGCTCTTGAGGGTTTTTAGCTCAACACATTCTTCTGTACTTATTTGCAATTGTGGGTTCTACACTTCCAAGGATTTCTTAAGCCCTACACATCTTCCAAGAGGAGACTGGTGGCCTCCCACCTAATCCAACTGGCTTATTTTGGATGTTTTCATGTCAACACATCTTTCTGTACTTTTAGGGCCGTTTTGGTGCCCTAAACAATGTTTTTTGCTTGCCACAGTCAAACTGTAGATGAAGTTAAATTTTGACGAATTAATGTGTAGTTCTCAAAAATACCTTTCCAACGGGCTATCACGCACCTAAAACGGAGGTCGTATGCAAAAGTTACAACCCCGGGACGTTGAGGTACCAACTTACCCATCAGGGCCCACATGACTTTTGGCATTTCACCTCCTAGGGTTAGGTTTTTAGATGTCTAGGGTTTTGGAATTCATGAGTAATATTAAAAAGGCCTCTGGAGTCTCATTTTAATCATTCTGCTCAGACAGATGCACGTAGAAGCCACATCTCTTCTCATAGATAACTACCACCATTCAAGCAAGTTGTTTCAGTTTTGCAATTTTACAGTTTCACCCTTTCTCATTTATTCAATAGAAAATATTGTTCACTGGGTATCTGTGTTGTTCTCTATATCTTTGTGTTTATTGTATTCAGTCTATTATTCAGTTCGTTCCGCTCCTAAATCTGGATCACAAGCACTGTTCAAATTTTCTTCTAGGTAATCATCGTTTTTTAGATTCTTCCTCTTGAGAGAGAGTCGTAGCAATTTTGTGACCGGTTTGATGAAGATAAGGAGATCACTACTGCTTCCACTTTTATTTTTTCATATCATTCTTTACGCCCTTCAGAATACTACTATTGTGCAAATAACAATTGATGGCCAGGAATCACTATTGTATGAAGAGCGAGTAACAATGTATCTTCATTGCATTGTTTCTCCTGTGGGAGAAATCAGTGTGCTGAGAGTGTGCAACATTTATGGAATTAAGAGTCACATGAGCATTGGAATATTTCACGTTGCAATTGCAATTGAAGCAGAATTGGTTTGTAGGAGAGAATGCCAAAGTCAACAGTGACAACGAATCACAAAGTTATGGTGTGATGGGTCTGTGGACATAAGTTTAGTTTTCTGTTATATAAAATATAATAGTATTATTATTTTTGTTTATGTAAAATGTGCAGGACCAATTATTAAACGACTTAACATAGTTCACATTGGTGGTTCTTGGAGCTCTGGAACCCCTGAACATATCACTAGTGTAATTATGTCTATAGTTTGTTACAGTTTGTGGATCTTGGCACCCGGAAACCCAAGAAAAACAACCACTGGTTGTCGTATGAGATCCATGTGTGTTAGACATGTCATTTTGTAAGACCAAATGCTGGAGACATTCAATACCTAGACAACTTTCCTAGATAATTGGTGAACGCAACGAGCAATGCATTCATCAAATGGGAGCTTGTCCATAGAATGGTCCAGTATCGGGACTGCTTCACTGTCACGGTGTCTGGAAAAAGTATGTTAAGAATCGTTAGTCTGATAAATATGTCAATGATGGTCGGAGGTAGGTGTATGTCAAATGGGTCAATTGGTAAGCTCGAAGATGTGGAGAAGAAAGAACATAGTCTGGAAGACTGCAGAGTGGGTAGAGTTGTTGATGAAAACCATATCAAACAAGATCAATGCAAAACATGTCTATGTGATTATTGTTTGTTATCTTAATTTTGTGATTATGTAAACATTAAAGGAGGGTGTTAGAATTAACGCTTACAATAATAGAGTTGGTTTGGTTTGTGGGAGGTTGTTGAGACATTCTCTGAACAACAATCCCCACTATTAGAAACAATTGGATCTCATAAACACTATATATATGTATTGTATTATGATGTAAGTGTAATAGAGAATATCATTTATGTGTATATTTCTTGTACAATGTTTGCTCTCCTAAAATTTAATACAATGAAGAGACACTAATTGCTCATATATTTGGGATTATATGTCATCAAAGCATCAAGCCCGATCAATTGACCTTGAAAAGAGAAACGATAATCATTAATGTAAAATAGGGCATACGAGGCTTTATTCAGAAAAAAAAAAGGTAAAATATGTTGTGTCCTTAGAGACCATCCTTTTCATTTCTCCTCTGATACAACGTTGTTCTGATGTTTTTGAACCGAATTAGCTTGCATTTTAGAGATGGAGCCTGAGTAGCAATAACATATTGTTTGATGCGTTACAGATGCTAGGGTAAGGATTGCAACAACTACCATTGATGTTATACCCTTTGAGTGCATGATTGCCACCATTATGTATGCATTCCAGTCGAGGTATCTGCCTCTTCCGGTAGTAACAAGTCATCTAATTTCTATTACGCATGTGGAAGAATAACTCCTACTCTTGCTTTGCTGGTTCACTTGCCCTGTGTGTTTTTTTGCATGTTCTTTAATGGCTTCGGAATCTGCTTCTACGCTCAGGCAAGCTTCTGTAATGTGATGGTCTGGAGTTGGACTGTGCACAGATAGAGACCGGAGCTTCCCATGACTCAGCTTCAGAAGAAAGTCAAGATATAGAAATCGAGCGTGCAATCAAGCTTGAGATTTTGAAAAATCTAAGCAATGAGTAATGTTACTCGAGTCTCACATATTCCCCCTATTTCCTGCTCGTAAAAGATCCAATGAAGCCCACAGATCTAATGTCGATGGCAATATTGCTAAACGAAATACTTAACTGGAGAAAGAGTGAGCGCTTTTCAACAAGCATATGGCATTGGACTTGAGATCATCATTTATGTGGCATCTCTGTTTTATATAGGTAATAATTTTTTTTCAAAGTTTTAGAATACTAAATGAAATATTGTGAAAATTTCATTAATTTTTGGAATGCAAATTTCTATTTTATGATTGGTTGATGTTTATGATTCGACTAATTTTATCTTGTTTTATATGGAATTGTATTGAAAAATAAAATAATAATTAAAAACTAAAATAAATTAAATCTCAAAAAGCTATGCTCCTTAATTACCCTTATGTTGGTTGATAATCCATCATATACAATGGATACAACCTTCAAAGTGATGGGCATGATTACTTTATTAACTAGTGATGTGCACCATGACTAGTTTATTAACTAGTGATGTGCACCATTGATTGGGAAGCTCCCATGTGAATAAATGCCCATAGAGAGATATCCTTGGATTTGCAAGAGACCTAACACTATGAAGATTTGTTTCATACTCCTTGTTTTATCAGGATTTGTTGCACAAAAAATTAGATTAAAAAAAACCAAACATATATGGCTCTATAGAATAAAGGCACTTGGATTGGTGGTCATTTTTATTTATTAATTATAACTTATCAATAATGTCAACTATCAAAGCAATGCCTTGGTCAATTTGGTCCGTGATGTCATTCATTTACCTTCCCTTCCTGTGCCATTGAACACTTGTCAAGAAATTCCATTGCATCCATTTCACTCTTCCTCATTCTTGATCAGGAGTTCCTAGAACATTGCATCCATGCATGTTCTTATTAGGAGTTCCTAGAACATTGCATCCATGCATGTTCTTATTGACATTGCACCATGATATTCACACGAGATGCAACTCCACGAGTAACAACTTTAATGATATCATTGCATTTTCGCTCTGTTATGTATCGAACACCCAAATAGCATAAAGAGAGAAAGAGAAGTAACTCCATGCCTTGAGAATGAGAGAGAAGAACGAATGTGACGCCTCTTCGAGGGGAAACCTCATTTTACAACATAACAAATGTACAAGATGAGATGATTTCTAAAACTAGGTATCCTTGGTATATATATGAGACAATGGGTACAATTACAATCAAAGGGTCTAGTCGACAACACCAATATAACAATAGAAATATAATAACTCAATATTTAGGGATTAAAACACCCCTCCCCTTCAAACAAGTGTTTCCCTAAACATTTGATTAGTTGTGAATGTTTTTGCATGAAGAACTCATCTCCCCATGACACCTCTTCTATTGGTAGGTTCTTCCACTTGATGAGGTACTTAGTAATTTCTCGATTTCACATTTGCTTGATCCTTGTTTCAAGGATTGTTTCTAGTTCTAGTACATGATTTTTCTTGGATTGTTTCTAGTTCTAGTACATGATTTTTCTTACTTTATTAATATTTAGTAAAATAGTTTGAATTGAGATCTTGACGACGATTATCTTCTTAAGAAAGAAACATGGAAGACTAGATGTACATGTGAATATGGAGGCAACTGAAATTTGTAATCCATACTTTGAATCCTTTGAAACACCTTATAGGGACCATAACACTTGGGTGATAATCTATTTTGCTTCTTTTGTTTCTTGTGGGACATCTATTTGTATGGTTATAGCCTCAGAAATACCCAAACCCCCACTTCAAATTCCCTTTCATTGCAATGTTGATTTTCTTGTTGTTTCATCCTATTTTGTGATGCAACCAAGTTGTCCTTCAATAGTTTGAGAACCTCTTGTTGGTGCTCTCTTTGTTCCTCCACTACTTGAAACTTCACTTACCCTCTCAAGGGTGATGTGATGGATGGAGGATGATATCCATAAAGTGCCATAAATGTGAATATTTTTTTATGAATTATGGAAGGACATGTTGCACTACCATTATGCCAAGGGAAACTACCTAACCTATTGCATTTGTTTGTCAGATGCAAAGCAACGAATATACCATTTTAGACATTTATTCACAATCTTAGTTTTCCCATCGGATTGAGGATGGTAAGAGGATATGAAAGTCAATTGAGTACCCAAACAAGAAAATAATTCATTCCATAAATTACTAGTAAAAATTGGATCTCTATCACTTATCACAATCTTCGGGATTCCATGTAGCTTCTGAACTGTTTCCATGAATGTTGTAGCTACTATACTTTCTTTAAAAGGATGAGAAATAGAGAAAAAATGGGCATATTTCTTGAGTCAATCCACCACTACCATGATGACAATCTTTCCTTCAGACTTGGGTAGTCTTGTAAAAAAATCCATTGAGACCTCTTACCAATGTTGACTTGGTATGACTGATGGTTGTAGGAGACTCGATATCTTGATTCTCTCTCCCATAATATTTTGGTAAACCAAACATTCAACCACAAAATTGTAAACATGGATTTTAATACCATCCCATGAAAAATCCTTCTTGATCTCGTGGTAAGTTTTTAGGTATGTCCGCTTATAGGAGAAGTGTCAAATTCCAAAAGGACCTTCTATTTGATTTGGGAATTCTTACATAAAAAAAGATGATCCTGATACCACAATGAATCATTCTTCCATACAAATGTATCTAATGCACTCATGTCCTCTTGTAGTTGTTGAATGATCTTGCATATCTTCTGATGTCACTTTGTTCTATCCTTGCTTCTTCCACCCAATTAGATTGTGGAATGGAAATAACACAAAGTAATCCCTCTGTGTCTTTTTCTTTCCTTAAAAGTGCATTTGCCACCACATTTTGTTTTCCTTTTTGGTAGATAGTTTCAAAGTCATAACATAGCATCTTTGTAACCAATTTTTGTTTCTCTTTTGAAGATAATGGTTGTTCCAAGAAGGACTTCAAACTATCATGGTTTGTTTTTACCTTGAAGTGTCTTCCTATTAGGTAGGGGTGTCATTTCTTAACTACATGCAATATGGCCAAAATTTCCTTTTCATAAATGGGTTCGAGTAAGTTCTTTCCTTTAAGTTGGTAGCTTTCAGAGGAAAGGGGCATTCTTGCATGAAAATTACACCAATGCCATGCATTGAGGCATCAAGGTTTTTGTGAAGTAAAGCATGGCTAAGATTGAAGTCGTACACATAACCTCCTTAAGTTTTTCAAAATATTTGATTGCTTCTTAAGTCCAAGAAAACACCTCTTTTTTTAATAACGTTGTTAGAGGTGTTTCTATTTGACCATAATTCTTGAAAAAATTGTGGTAATAGCCTGTCAGTCCTAATAATCCTCTAAGATTATTTAAGGTTTTGGGAATTGATCATTCCATCGTAGCTTTAATTTTTTTAGAATCCACTTTGACACCTTCATGAGATACAATATGACCCAAATATTCAACTTCCTGAACCCTAAAGTCACACTTGGAAGGCTTTGCATATAGTTGTTATTCTTCCAATACTTTTAAGACCATGTCAACACGTTGTACATGATCTTCTCGATATTTTCTATAGATTAGTATATCATTAAAAAATACTAACAATTTTTTTTTGGGGAAGTGTTTTAAAATATAATTCATTAAGCTTTGAAATGTGGAAGATGCATTAGTGAGGCAAAATGACATCACCAAAAACTCAGAATGAACTTCATGTGTTCTAAAGTTTTTTTGGGGGATTTATTCTTGCCTCATTATGATTTGATGATATCTAGAATGGAGATCCAACTTGGTATAGAAAATTGCTCATTGCAATTCATCTAATAATTCATCAATGACTAGAATAGAAAATTACCTGTAATGGTCATTTTGTTGATCTCTCTATAATATAGACACATATGCTATGCACCTTCCTTTTCGTAAAACATCATTAGTAGTGAAGAGAAGGCACATTCGCTAGTTTGAATGATCATATCCTCTAAAATTTATTGAACCATATCAATCTCACTCTTTTGTGCATATGAGTACCTGTAAGGTCCGATGTTAGGTGGTACACTTCCCGATTTCAAATGAATAACATGGTAATTATCTCTAGCATGTTGAAGACCTTTAGGCATCTCTCCAAATACCTTGGAATGATTGTTGATAACTATTTGGATATCCATGAGAGTAGAGGGTCTAGATGTTTGAAAATCTAGTGAGCATAATTTTGCAATTATACCATGATGTTCCGCTTTTAACAATTTGTCATGCTATTAGAGCTTATCACTTTAGAGGGTTTCCCTTGGATACCTTTAAGTTCAATTTCCTTGCATTCTGAGAAAAATCTCAAGAAATCTCTTGAAAATTAATAGCCATGGTTCCCAATGATTGTAACCATTAGACCCCTAATACAACAGCAACACCACCCATTTGGATTGCAATCGAGAGACTATACAATCAATACTTCCCCATAGCGAGCTTAATACTATGGAACTTCCTTAAACAATTTATGTACCTCCATACACAATAATTACTTGAAACTTTGGTGCTAGATATATAAAGCATTTGAGAAATTTGGCTAATTTGCAATTAATGAAGTTATGGGTATTATCATAATCAATCAACATTGTTACTTTTTTCTTTTTGATAAGCCCTTCTATCTTGAGAGTTTGAGGAGTGATGATGTCTTCCAATGCATGAGAAGATATGGTTGGAGCTGTCTCTTTTATTTTTAGATATTGTGATGGTTCCAATTCTTGATCGTCTTTCTCTTCACAATATATGTAGAATAATTTCCTCTCATTGAATTTATGCTCCTTACTGTACTTACTGCCACAATTGAAACATAGTCCATTTTCTCTTCTTTCCTCCATTTGTTGAGGTGTCAGCCTTGTATGTTGAGTGAGGTTAATACAAAAAAAATGGTTCTCTATATAGTTGTTAGTGGCTACCCTTCTAGTATCCATTTTTTACTTTCAACTTTCCTTACCACACTAAAATCATGCTCTTGAGATTTAGGTTGCAAGAGACACACCTCATGTTGAATGCTCTATTTTAAAGTGCCCATAAAGAGATCTAACAAATCATCCATTGGAATACTCTTTACTCTGAGACTCAATTTTTGAAATTGATGAATGTGCTCTATAGTTGGACCTCTTTGCTAAATATTTATCAATTGACTAAAGAATGTGTTGCTCTTAATATCCTTGTAACGTGCTATCAATTCATTTGTAAAAATGGACTAAGTGACAATATAATCTTTTTTTTCTTTCATAAAACCATTAGTACTAGACAAATTGGTTAGGTTTTAGATATAAGGATGCAAGAGTTACCTTTTGTAAATCTGACACTTGGTGTAGATCAAATAATTTCTCTGTCTAGAATATCAATTTTATAGGTTGTTTACCATCAAAATTCCTCATATCAATCTTGGTAATTAAGTAGTTCCTTGGTCCCGAATTGAACCCTCGATGATGTAGATATTGGAGTGATGAATGATCATGATTATGGGATTCAACATTCATGCTCTCCAAATGTGTTGAAAATCTTTCCCATATGTGACTGAGTTTCAACACTATTGTTCTCCTTATTTTCATGATTTCCTTAGATCACAATATCTCTTTTAGGGAACATCTATAAAAGTATGAATTCCATGGAATTTTGTAATCGTTCCATCTTTTGATCTACCAAATTTTCCATTTTTTCTTCCATTTAATTTTTAACCATTTCCTAAGGATGTGAGAAATCCACCATTTTCAACATACTATCACTTATGTCATTAACTTGGTTCTTTAATTGGGATACCTTGTTCTCTAAGTCTTCATTTTCTTTAGGCATCATGTGTGAGTTCAATGGAGGTTTAGTAGGAGTATAAATGATTGCATAACCCTTTTCCATGTGAGAAAATAAACACTTCTATTTTTTCTCTTTATCACAATTTTTGAATAACCAAAAATAGATCTTCCAATCAAAAGTTATGCTAATTTCAAGTTAATATACCTTTGAAATGTTAAATTTGGCAACATCGACAACATTCTCCAATGAGAGGCCATATGGGACACCCTGAGGCTAGCCAAGGATTTTGGAGAATCAAACAATATTGTGAGGTATTGACAAAAGCCAGGGGGAACGTACAACCTATGTGAGTCAAACCAAAAGTCAAGATGAATGAGATGGTATGTGAGTCTAATGCAAAATTCAGGGGAAACGTACAACCTCTGTGAGCATAGAAATTCTAGTGCAAAAGACAAGGGGAACGTACAACCTCTGTGAGAATAGACAGACTAGTGCAAAAGTAAGGGGGAACGTACAACCTCTGTGAGCCTAGTCAAGCGCGAGCCACGAGCAAAAGTCAAGGCATCTAGCAAAATTTAGGTTGAATATAAAAATCCCATGAGCTAGAAACAAACAATATTCCTAATATTGCAAATGATATAAATGTATTGATCTAGTGCATTGGCATGTGTAGCATTATCCACCATGAAGATAATTTTGAATTGCCTTGTAAAGAGTCGAGTTGTAACTAAAGTCTTAAGTCTAGTTCTATTTTAGAACTAAAGTGTAATGTTGAGTTGTAACTAAAGTCTTAAGTCTAGTTCTATTTTAGAACTAAAGTGTAATGTTGAGTTGTAACTGAAGTCTTAAATCTAGTTCTATTTTAGAACTAAAGTGTAATGCTGAGTTGCAACTGAAGTCTTAAGTCTAGTTCTATTTTAGAACTAAAGTGTAATGCTGAGTTGCAACTGAAGTCTTAAGTCTAGTTCTGTTTTAGAACTAAAATGTAATGTTGAGTTGCAACTGAAGTCTTAAGTCTAGTTCTATTTTAGAACTAAAGTGTAATGCTGAGTTGTAACTGAGGTCTCAAGTCTAGTTCTCTTTTTCAAACTAAAGCATACCAGTCTCAAGTCTAGTTCTATTTTCGAACTAAAGTGTAATGCTGAGTTGTAACTGAGGTCTCAAGTCTAGTTGTATTTTCGAACTAAATCATACTAGTCTCAAGTCTAGTTCTAAGTTTGAACTAAAGTATGAAGCTGAGTTATGATTAACTCATGCAAACATGTTACTATTTCGAGTCTCTCCTCTTCTCCTCTTCAGCCTATATAAGCAGAGGTCGACCCCTCTCTTCAACACAGTTTTTGAGATGTAGGTTAAGGATGAAGCAATAAAGGCACATATCAATGATAAAGAGGAAGCACACCAAAGAAACATATCGGTGATGTATATCAATAATAGAGGCAGCATATTAGAGGTGTATTTTAGTAAGGTCTTTTAGGTCTTTGTCAGGTCAGAGTCATCTTGGCAAGCTCTTCAAGAGAAGAACATTCATGGTGGATATTTGTAAGTGATCTTACATTATTAATGCAATAAAGGAATATCGTTTGCTGGGGTTTTTCTCCCTGTACAGGGTTTCCCCATGGTATATGTGTTGTTGATGTGAATGCTTACTTATCTACATAGTTATTTCTATTCAATTATGATTTGGTATTGTTGAAGTGTATTAAGCTGGAATCAAAGTATTGAAGAAAATAAAAGAATTAATCTGCATAAGAAATCAAGCTCAAAATTTAACATGGTATCAGAGCTTAGGGTATGTTAAATGTGTTGAAGTGTATAAAAAGGTACACACAGATCCAGGCTATCTTGATTAAGTTTCCAGCGTGAAGTCCATGGCATCCTCCATTTTAGTCAGGGTCGAGGATAGGCTCGAAGGAGATGCCAACTTCAATGTGTGGAAGCTCCAGATAACAAATATCTTGCAGGAGCATGATCTTGAGTAGTATGTGACCACAATGGTGGATAATCCCACTACTAATGCAGGAAGAATGACCTTCATAAAGAGTCAAGAAAAGGCCAAGTGAGTCATCTTTGACTCAATCAAAGATAGTATAATGTCTGCAATGACTTCGTTAATGACTGCCAAGGACTGTATGGATACCTTGGTGAATATGTATGAGAAACAAGCTCCAAGTCAAAAGAGGACACTTAAGAACAAGCTTAATTATTTAAAGATGGAGAAAGGTGAATCAGTGACATGTTTCTGTTCCAGGATAACCCAGATCAGAGATCATCTTTTGGTCACAGGGGTGACAATGGACAATGATGATTTAGTGCAGGCCATTTTTTATGGTCTTTCTTCTTCATGGGAGACCTTCTTATCCAGTGTAAGTGGGAGAGAGATTCAACCCACGTTTGAGAGGTTATGGCATGATTTCCTCTAGGAGGAGAGTCAAACAGCTACCATGAGCGAGCCAACGAAAGAAGAGCACTCAACTTTAGCATCAAGATTCAAGGGAAAGAAGAAAGGCACTTTCCAGAAAGGCTCTCAGAGGAAGAAAAACACCAAAGGTACATTCAAAGGCAAGAATATTGATACATCTAAGATTAAATGCTTTAGTTGTAATAAGTTGGGTCATTTTGCTAAAGATTGTTGGTTTAGAAAGAAATATCCAAGGAAAGAGAAACATCATGCCTCCACTACTGAGGATGATGAATCCAAAAGAAATTAGAAAAGTCTTTCTAATGAGAAAGAAAATAGAAAAGAATGTTACTTGGTTTCTACCTTATCTAGTTCATTTTTCATGGGGTCGAAAACTTGGTTAGTAGACAATGGTGCATCAAATCACATGACAGGGTACAAGGATATCCTCTCAGATTTCGAGACAAAATATTTTGCAGAGCATGTTGAGCTTGGGGACGACAAATGTTACAAGATAGAGGGAGTAGGCTCTATCTCCTTCAGATTGGAATCTGGGGCTAGACTTCATATTGATGAAGTATTATATGTTCCAGGGCTCAAGAAAAATCTACTATCAGTTGCAACCCTTGAGGACAAGTGATATTGGGTGATATTCAAGGAAAATAAGACACTACTATGGGCTAAAGGTAGCCACTTAAGTACAACATAACCCATTGGAACTCATAGTGGAGGACTGTATGTCCTGTCAGGACAGTCGGTTCAGGCATTGGCTCATGATACGACTAGATCCAACGAGTTGTGGCACAAAAGACTTGGACATATTCATTACAAATATCTCCCATATCGATCGAACATGGTATGTGGCATTCCCTCTATTTCTCTTAGTAAAAATGAAATTTGTAATGGATGCATGCTAGGTAAAAATATAAAGAAATCATTTCCTATTAGTGACAACAGAGCTCAAGGCATCTTAGATCTGGTTCATTATGATGTATGTGGTCGCATGTCATCTCCCTCACTCAATGGTTGTTTGTATTATGTCATTTTTATTGATGATTACTCAAAAAAATGTTGGATATATTTCCTTAAAGCTAAAAGTGACACATTTGATAAATTCAAAGAGTATAAAGCCTTTATTGAAAAGCAAACAAGGAAACACATTAGAATCCTTAGAACAAACAATGGAGGAGAGTTTGAATCTCTCCAGTTTGAGGATTTCTGCAAGTCAGTAGGAATCAAGAGATAGTTGACTGTTCCATATAACCCTCAGCAAAATGGAGTTGCTGAGAGGAAAAACATGACAATTTGTGAGGTAGCGAAAGCAATGATGTTTGACCAGGATCTGCCAAATTATTTATATGAAGAAGCTACCTTCATTGTCGTGTATATTCAGAACAACTGTCCACATGCTATCTTGAAGGAAAAGACTCCTGAAGAGGTCTTCTCAAGTATCAAACCTGAAGTAGGGCATCTAAGGATATTTGGGTGTCCTGTGCATATTCATGTTCCTAAGGAAAAGAGGACAAATATGGAACCCTCGGGCAAGAAAGGGGTTTTTGTGGGGTACAATGAGAACTCCAAGGCTTACAGGATTTATGTACCAGGTCAGAGGAAAATAGAGGTAAGTAAAGATGTGAATTTTCATGAGGAAGCCCCAATTAAGAAATCCAGAGAGCTTTAGCAGAAATCAGAAGCAGTTCAGCCAACTTCACCTTCTTCTGAAAATGAAGAGTCATATGATCAAAGGGAGGAACCTTGTGAAGGGCCAATTAATGAGCCCCTAGAACCTGCTGAAGTGTTAGAAAGAAATCTTGAAGAACCTCCAGCCAAAAGGAATCCAGGGTGGCTTAAAGAAATAGTGCAAGAAGCGGAAATGATAGTTTCTCCCAAAGGAACTTTTAGGGAAAGGAAGAGACCTCATAGGTTTGGAGGCTATGTTGCACTGATGAGCAAAATTAGTGATGTTGAACCTTCTTAATTTGAAGAAGAAAACAAATTACAAGTATGGAAGGATGTCATGCTTGAGGAATACAGGTCTATTATAAAGAAAAATGTTTGGGACATTGTGCCGAGGCCAAAAGACAAATCAATGGTTTCTTCCAAATGGATATATAAGATCAAACATGGAGCTGATGGAAGTGTGGAAAAGTTCAAAGCAAGATTTGTAGCCAAAGGCTTCACTCAGAAAGAAGGAATCAACTATGAAGAGACTTTTTCCCCTATAGCCAGTTATACCTTCATTCGAGCTATTTTTTCTTTAGCTCCCGTTCTTGGTTGGAAGCTACATCAGATGGATGTAAAAACAACATTCTTGAATGGAAAGATTGAACATGAGGTATTTGTGGAACAACTAGATGGTTTTGTAATACATAATAAAGGCACTCATGTATGCAATCTAAGGAAGGCCTTGTATGGTCTTAAGTAGGCTCCCAAAGTTTGGTATGACAGGATTGATGACTTTCATAAAAGCCTGAGATTTCAGAAAAGTGATGTTGATGCAAATCTGTACTTCAAGGTAAGAGGTAACCAACCTGTTATACTAATCCTGTATATTGATGATCTCTTTCTAACAGGATATTAAGGAATAATATCCTGGTGTAAGAGGGAGCTAACCTCAGAATTCAAGATGAAAGACTTAGGCATGATGCATTACCTCCTAGTATTGGACGTATGGCAAAGACAGGGTGAGATATTTCTGGCACAAGGAAAATACATAGTGGATGTACTAAAGAGGCTTGGTATGATGGATTGCAAATCCATGTCTACTCCGATGATTACCAACCTGAGGAAGCTGCATGATTCTGATACAAGTTCAGATTTGGTGGATCCCACCATGTATAGGCAGTTGATTGGATCATTGATGTACATGACCCACACTAGGCCAGATATATGCTATGCAGTGATTGCAATGATTCAGTTCATTACTAAACCGAGACAGAGACACTGGGTGGTATAAAAGCACATCTTGAGATATCTCAGAGGGACCATTACTTATGGTCTGAGATATACATCCAATGGTGGTTTATTTCTACATGGGTATGCAGATGATGACTGGGCAGGAATCCCAGTGGATCAGAAGAGTACTTTCAGATACTACTTCAATTTAGGATCCACTATGATCTCTTGGTCAAGCCAAAAGCAGGCATCCATTGCACAGAGTACAACATAGGCTAAGTACATTGCAGCAAGTGATGCTAGCAAGGAAACAATATGGCTCAAAAAAATGGTTTCTGGGTTGTTTGGCGACAAGCTCGAGACGACGGTGGTTCACTGTGATAATCAAAGTTGCATAAAATTGATAGAGAACCCGATATTTCATGAATGGTCAAAACATATTGACATGAGGTATCACTACATCCGATACTTGGTCCAGAGAAAAACTGTAAAGTTACAGTACATAGCCACGAGTGAGCAGGTGGCTAATATCCTGACCAAACCTTTGACCTCGAGACAGTTTGTGCAGCTAAGAGGCAAGCTTGGTGTGGCTGAGAATCACTCCCTCGTTGAGTGGGAGTGTTAAATTTGGCAACACTGACAGTCATTCTCCAATGAGAGGCCATATGGGCCACCTTGAGGCTAGCCAGGGAGATTTGGAGAATCAACCAGTCTTGTGAGGTATTGACAAAATCCAGGGGGAACATACAACCTCTGTGAGTCAAACCAAAAGTTAGGATGAACGAGATGCTATGTCAGTCTAATGAAAAATTCAGGGGGGATGTACAACCTCTGTGAGCATAGACAGTCAGGGGGAACATACAACCTCTGTGAGCATAGACAGACTAGTGCAAAAGTCAGGGGGAACCTACAACCTCTATGAGCCTAGTCAATCCTTGTGAGCCATGAGAAAAATTCAAGGCATATAGAAAAATTTAGGTTGAATGTAAAATTCCTATGAGCTAGAAACAAACAATATTCCTAATATTGCAAATGATATAAATGTATTGATCTAGTGCGCTGGCACATGTAACATTATCCACCATGAAGATAATTTCGAATTGCCTTGTAAAGACTCAAGTTGTAACTAAAGTCTTAAGTCTAGTTCTATTTTAGAACTAAAGTGTAATGTTGAGTTGTAACTGAAGTCTTAAAGTCTAGTTTTATTTTAGAACTAAAGTGTAATGCCGAGTTGTAACTGAAGTCTTAAGTCTAGTTCTATTTTAGAACTAAAGTGTAATGTTGAGTTGCAACTGAAGTCTTAAGTCTAGTTCTATTTTAGAACTAAAGTGTAATGTTGAGTTGCAACTGAAGTCTTAAGTCTAGTTCTATTTTAGAACTAAAGTGTAATGCTGAGTTGCAACTGAAGTCTTAAGTCTAGTTCTATTTTAGAACTAAAGTGTAATGTTGAGTTGTAACTGAGGTCTCAAGTCTAGCTCTCTTTTTCTAACTAAAGCATACTAGTCTCAAGTCTAGTTCTATTTTCGAACTAAAGTGTAATGCTGAGTTGTAACTGAGGTTTCAAGTCTAGTTCTATTTCCGAACTAAAGAATACCAGTCTCAAGTCTAGTTCTAAGTTCGAACTAAAGTATGAAGCTAAGTTATGATTAACTCATGCAAATAGGTTACTATTTCGAGTCTCTCCTCTTCTCCTCTTCAACCTATATAAGAAGAGGCTGACCCCTCTCTTCAACATAGCTTTTGAGATGTAGGTTAATGGTGAAGCAATAAATGCACATATTAGTGATAAAGAGGCAACATACCAAAGCAACATATCAATGTTGTATATCAACAATAGAGGCAACATATCAGAGGTGTATTTCAACAAGGTCTTTTAGGTCTTTGTCATGTCAAAGTCATATTGGCAAGCTCTTTAAGAGAAGAACATTCATGGTGGATATTTGTAAGTGATCTTACATTATTAATGCAATAAAAGAATATTGTTTGCTGGGGTTTTACTCCCTGTACAGGGTTTCCCTAGGGTATATGTGTTGTTGATGTGCATGCTTACTTATCTACATAGTTATTGCTATTCAATTATGATTTTGTATTGTTGAAGTGTATTAAGTTGGAATCAAAGTATTGAATAAAATAAAAGAATTAATCTGCATAATAAATCAAGCTCAAAATTTAACATGAAAACCCCGGTTTGTAGACTATCTTGTTAGTTAATCTTTCTCTTGAAGCGTCTTTGAAATTTCAACCCCTCTCAGTATGGAATTTTGATATGTAGTAGCCTAATATGTCTTCTCTTTGATACCATAGGTTTTACCAAGTGCCAATTTGTCAAGATAAATTTATGGTAACTTTCCCAAAAAAAATTGTTTTTGTCCCTTTCAAGAAAGTGAAATTGTACAACTCACCACATGTCCAATTTTTCAAATCTATTTTTGAAATTTCAACCTGAAATGATATGGTCCATATTATTTCCAATGTAACTATTGGCACTCAATTTGGAATTTTCTAGCTTCATATATGACAATTTTACCAAGAACACCTTCCCAAGACTAGTTTCAGGACGAGTCCAAAACCCTAATTTCCATAGCCTGTATTTCCAAAGGTATAGTGGAACACATCCTATAATTTTTACCATGGTTACTTTGATATTTCTCCTCAATATATTAAAAAATTATCTATTTTAAACAACCCATAGAAAAATGTATAATGAAAATTCTAAGATGAATCATTTGAGACTAGTTTCAGGATTAGTAAAAAACCCTAGTTTCCACAGGATATATCTCTTAAATTGTAGATAAACAAAACTTGAAATTTAAACCCAAAGTACTTTGATACGTTTCATTAGGCTCCCAAAAATTTCATTTTCTAAGACTATACCCAAAAATAGTTACAACGAAAGTACCAAGATGACTCATTTGAAGGAGCCAAACTCAAGGATCATATGCTCTGAAACCAAATGTTATGCACCAAACACCCAAATAACATAAAGAGAGAAATAAAAATAACTCCACGCCTTGATAATGAGAGAAACCAATTAATGTTAAGCCTCTTTGATGGGACAACCTCCTTTTACAATAGAGAAAATGTATAAGATGAGATGGTTTCTAAAATTAGGTCTCCTTGGTATATATATGAGACAAAGGGTACAATTACAGTTAAAGGGTCTAGCTGACAACACTAATATAACAATAAAAATGTAATTACTAAATATATAGAGCTTAACACACTTGTTGCATGAGGTTTGTGGTTCAAGTCCTCCCCTAGTTTATCATCACTCATGTTTTTTATGGGCGCTAAAATATGAAATGAAGGAAGGTCATGGTGTAACATCCCCACTATAATCCCTAGTTTAATTAATGATTATGTAGATATCATGTGTGGCTATGACCAAAGCGATGTAATATGCGAATTGTATTTCTATGTTTTAATAATAAAAATGTGATGCCACCTGCTAAGGGGACATGTACAAGAGATGGGGGTTGAATTAATCCACAAGAGGGGGAAGTGTCTAGGATAATGGCTAAGAGGGGTCCAAAGGGGAATTACCCATGTATATTAATTGGAACCATTTCCCTAAAATTGCTATTTGTATATGAACATTCCTATTTCTGATGAGTGTTCCCAAATCCAATCATTGAATACATGTAAGAAGGTGGGTGTGAGTAGTCATATCCCATAGTTATTGGGCACATGGGGTTTGAGTACAATCATCTTGGGGAAGAGTGTGAGTCATGATCCGCCGGATCTTTTAATGACTTATGGTTGAGTTTTAATTTTGCATGCGTTAATTAACCATTTGAGAAAACTTAGTGAAGAATGAGGAAAGAAGAGGAATTATGACAGCCATATACACATTTGCAGATCTGAAATGAAATAAAAGACAACAAACCATAACACGCATATTGATAACGGAGTTCGGCACAACTTTGCCTACGTCTCCGGGCCTTTTCTCTGTGGGGGAGGCTTCTTTATTTTTGATCAAAAGCTCAAAAGTACATTGTTGCAATGCCAAATGGCTACAAGACTGATTTGGTCATGTTCTTCCAGATCTCTAGAACCATGTAAAGAAAACAACACGCAAAACGGACGTGCGGAGCTCCCAGAAATGGTCCGACAGCGTCTCCTCCTCAAAAGCTTCTCTGCCTCAAAATGGCTTTGGCTTGGCTTCTCCTCAGCATAATTCTGCTCTGAATGCCCCTTCTATGGCCTCAAATAGGCCTGGGTTATATAGCTGGGAAGTTGGTTGCTCATCTCCAACTTCCTCCAAGAATTTAGACTCCAAAACTACCCAATAACTCCCAAAAATGGATAAAAACCATTAAAAATAGGTTTAATTAACATTAAAACCCAAAATTTAGTTAAAATACCCACTTTATAGTTAGATTTGGGCATAAGCCCCCTCTTTCCCATCGCACGCCCCCTTGACAGGGTCATATGGGTTCATATGGCCAAGTGCTAGCCCAAAGGGCTAAGCGCTGGCCCCTCTCCATACAATACTTTGCAATATATGTTATAATGTGGGTCTTACAACATAAGAAATAATTTGGTGTATTGACAAAGACCATTTCTTAAGGTGTTGGGTTTGGTGGTGGTCATGGGTTCAAATCCCATGGACCCCAAAACAAATTTTTTAACATGCCACTTCAACTGATGACTGGGTGCCATGTGGCTGCCCATGACTGGGCCACGTGGCATCTCCCCATTTGTCGGATTAATGCCACTTGTCAGTTATTGACTGGTCCAGTTGCCTGCCACATGTCTGCCTTATCAGCGAACCTGCCCAATCACCATTAGCCAAAGAGTGCCACATCATCTCCTGCACAGTCATCATGCCGATGTCATCAGTGTTGACTTTTTGACCAGTTGACCTTTGACTTTTTACCTGTTTGGGCTTTCGATCATAATGCGATAACTTTCGCATACCAAGCCTGTTTGACAAAGTAAATATACCACCGGAATCAGGAAGACGAGACGGACACAATGGTACAGGTTTCGTCACATTCCGAGCACTTTCATTTTGGAGCATTTTTCAAGCCCTATCAGGCTTCTGGATCCGATTTCGGATCACACCTCCCCACAATAAGACCTTTTGGTCCCCAAAATGTTACTGATCAGTCAACAAGCTTGGGATAGGCCACCCGGCTTGCTCTCTGTCTCTGAACTCTGTCTTGTGCACCTGTCTCATCAAGATCAACTGTAACACAATCATGACAACTGA
>JASDQU011178234.1:18326-31467 GCA_032191745.1 Picea mariana
CTTACGTATTAAGGAATCTTTTATTAAAATAAATGCATAATGTTCCATTTGTTTGACATCCTGGTTATTTGAAGACAATTTTAGTAGTTAGAAGTCAATATTTTTGGCTAGGAATGAAGTAGGATGCCGCTTATTATATAGCCATGTGTATGGAATGTCAAAGATTAAAGGATAATCATAGACATATAGCAATTTTTCTATAGCCATTACCAATTCTAGCATGGAAATGGGAAGTGGTAACTATTGATTTTATCACCAAGTTTCCCAAAACAATGAGGCAACATGATTCAATAATGGTAGTGGTGGAAAACATTAACCAAGTTTCTCACTTTGTTCTAGTTAATTTGGCTCATAATACAAATAGTATAACATGGATTTACTTGAAAGAGATTTCTAGGTTTCATGGGATACCTAAAGCAATTATTTCAAATAGCCAAAGTTTACCTCAAACTTTTGGAAAGGATTATTCAAGCATTTTGGTACAAATATAAACTTTAGTAAAACATATCATCCAAAAACAAATGGGAAAAATAGAGAGCTTCAATCAAGTGATTGAAGACATGTTAATAATGTATCTGATGGATAATCTATCCAAGTGGGAGGAGTACTTACATTTAGTGTAATTTTCCTACAATAATGGGTATCAAGCTTCACTGAAGATGAGTTCATATGAGGCATTGTATGGTTGAAATTTTGATACTCCAATTGGTTGGGAAAATACAATAGATAGAGTGGTACTTTGGCCATAATTTCTTAGAGAAATKTAAGAGAAAATGTTCRKGATCAAGTAGAATTTAAAGGTAACATAGGACAAGAAAAAGAGTTATGCAAATAAAGGTAGAATACCAAGGGAATTTAAAGTTGGGGATCATGTGTTTATGAAAGTGAAACTAAATAAAAATTCCTTGAAGTTAGGGAGTTGCACTAAATTGGTAGTTAAATTTTGTGGTGGAACCAAAAGGAGACTTCTAGGTACAACTAGTGTGTATATTGAACATAAAGGTCACTGTGCTTAAGAATTGATCCATGGGGTAGGTAAAGGTGTGATGGACCCACTATAACCCTGATCAAGAATCAATGTGGGAGTTGGAGGATGAAATGTGGGAGACATATCCACATTTGTCTTGACATTTTCATGTAAAAATTATTGTATATAGTGATTTTGTGCATTGAGAATGACGAAAAATCTAGGGGGAGGGGAATGTAATACCCCAATTTTGATTCATAGATTAGCATTGTGTGTGTATATGATGAATGGATAAAATCCAAATGATGCAATATGTAATATTGTGCATTGAATGATAATAAAAAAATACATCATAGGCTATAGAAGAGAAGGATAAAATAATGGGGGCTTATGACTCCACAAGAGGGGATATAAAGGGAACTTATGAGGCTCAAGGGGGCTAAAGAAAGATAATAATATTTTATTGATAATCCCAAGTCCTTAACCTTACTTAATTAGTAATGTCTTAATCCTTGGTGTTAGTTATAATGGAGGGAAAATGTGTACATTACATGAAGACATGTGGTTTCCTACATGCATGAAATTTTACCTACGCCTTTTTCAACCATGTGGGCGAGAGAGAGTTCAAAGGTTTGGGGGAGAGTTTGAATGCTTTTGGGTACAATTCAAATTAATAGAGAGTCTGAATTATTAGGGGTTTAGAGTACCAAGGGTTTGAGTGACCAGTCTATTTGAACCATCACTCTGGTTCTAATCTTCTTACTATTTGAGTTATATTTCAATGGTAGAATTCAAGTTATCAAATTTGGGAGAGCTTGGATTACCATCCTGTTGGGGAAATTAGAGAGAGATACTCCTTGATCTAGGATGCCCATAGACATAGTATAAGCATGCTACGCAAAGCTACAACCATGAATTATAAGATAATTTTGATTTTATGGAATGATAATCGTTGTCATTAAGGAATTTAACCACAACTAAAAATCTGTAGAATCCCAACAATGAGATTTCCTACTAGCCTATGTTGGAACCCTAGAGGGAAGTGGGATAGCCTGAGGTGTTGTTGAGTAGAGAAGGAGATATTGTTCCTTGTGTTTTTTAGGTTGATGGGGAAAGAGGGTGGTGTATTGGGACTATTGTAGGTGTAAATATTAAACAACAACCTAGGAATTGGGTTGTGAGAAGAGATTTAGAGCCAACTATAGTAAAAGTTCACCCTTGTGGATTTACAGCCTAAACTTGTGGGTGGCCTCTATTCTAGAGATAATTGGTGCAATAGGTAGCCTATGGTTAGGTGAAAAGTCCTTCTTTTATAAAAAATAGAAGGACATTTTTTAGACATACAAGTGTTCATGAATGCACCTATGAATTGGGTTGAATTAATGTTGTTTATGTCATGGCTTTTATTACTTTTTGGTTTGTTTAGTGTTTCTTTCATGTGTAATATTGCAATTATAATTTATGGCTCCACTGTGAATTGAATGATTAATTATKCTTGCATAATTTTKCATTCTCATAYAGGCATGTGTTAMTTAATTAATARCAGTACAATAAGGAAAAGTATCGGAGAAACAAATTTGGAGTGAAATTGGTGGTTTCAATAAGTACCCCATATCCTMAAAGTGAAAAAGGGGTATTGCATATGTTACATTATTTATTGGAATCCAAAAGACACATAAAATTCCTAATATTTCTTGGAGTTGAGGGCTCATGGAGAATCTCGAGCAAGAAAAAAGTCCAAACGAGAAAAACATTGCAAAAACTTGGAGAGGCCCTAATATTAAGGCTATGATACCAATTAGTGTGGGAATAATACTAATGATAGAAGAAAGATAACCACACAAAAAAACACAAGAGATATCAAGTATTCAAGTATGATAGAAGATTACCAAAACCATACACAAATTTTGTGAACTCTATAATCAATTAGGCATTAATGCATATACATATAATCCAAAATTGGAATGTACATGCACAAGTGACATGCGAAAAAAAATTCACTTGGATTTTTCCAAATAAAACTCATTTAAAAATGCAAAATTTATAATGAGAAGAAACCTAAAAATGAAAATCAATTAGTGTTAAGATTAAAAATATATAATATTGTATGTTTATACTTACATCTTGAGTGGGCCTAATGGTTAAGAACATGTGTTTCCTCATAAGAGGTCACAAGATAAAATACAAAGGGGGGTAGGGCATGTATACCTATGTAGACTTTAACAGTCAAACAATTTCATGGAGGGGGTCCATTGTCCCACAAACAAGGGGGTCTCATACACCAATTTGGTGTTTGTCTTGGTCGTGACCTATATATTCATTAGGTAAAGAGAGTTATATTTGGATCAATAAAATAATTGTCTTGGGCCCTTCCTAACATTGAATTGAAATTTACTAGACATTAAACAATTGACCAAGTAAACTTAGAGCTTGTAAGAAACTTTAAACTACTATACAAATATTGTAAGGTACCAAATGTATTATAATAAGCAGAAACATAAATATTTTAGCAATTACCAACGAAACAACCAAATATAGAGAATAACAACACCAACAATGATACCTTTATTAATAGAAAATCAAGTTCACTTTCCTCTTCAAGGAGACAACCTCCAGCAGAGAAAATATTTATTACAATAGTTCTCAAGACAAAAATTTCCCACATCTTCTACTTCTATTTATACTAATTCTATCTTCTAAAGAACATTCTAGAGGAAGATCTTTCTAGAAGCGAAAGATTCTATTAAGTATTCTTACATTAGATTTGGTCACATTATTATATAGGCCTTATTAACTATTGTTGGCCTTTATTACATAGAAAATATATTATTCTATCGACGTGAGGGGTTAGGGAGGTTAGGTCCCTAACATTCCCTCCCCATTGAAAAACATTATTGTCCTAAAGGCTTGAGATGGGGAAATTGTTGCAGAATGCTAGTAGGCTCCCAAGTGGAATATTTTGGTTGTGTATCCTTCCACTGAAATAAAACTTCGTTGATGGTGCACTAACAGAGACGATGCTCATGCTGGTCCAAGATTTCTTGTGGACACAACCAAATGGATCTTTCTTCATCCAACTCAGGGAGATTGGTTTGAGTTTGATACTTAGTTTCAATCACTTTCTTTAAGCACGAGACATGGAAAACATGATGGAGATTAAAATGATTGGGAAGAGCTAACTGGTAGGCCATGGGCCACACTCGCTAGAGAATTGAATAAGGACCATAGAACTTGGGGGTGAGTTTCTGACAATGTTTAGCTTTGAGTGAAGTTTACTTATGAGGTTGTAGATGAAGAAACACCTAGTCCCCTTCAACAAATTGACGTTTTGAATGACCCTGATATGCTTGTTGTTTCATGCGATTTTGAGTCATGAACACATTTTCTTTGAGGGTACGAGAATGGCCATGCAGACTGTAAAAGTGTTGTCAACCTCCTAAATCTTGGAGACACCTATCATATATGAGAGAATTGACAATGGGTTTTTCCTATAGACTGCTTCAAGGGGAGTCATACGAGTGGTAGTATGGTAAGAGGTGTTGTACCACCATTCAACTAGGGGTAACCACTAAGTCCACTAAGCTTGTCATTGAGATGCAAAACACCTCAAATATATTTCCAAACACTTGCTGACATATTCAATTTTTCCATCAATCTGGGGATGATAGCCGGTGTTGAGATGAAATTGGGTTCCTTGGAGCCTAAACAATTCCTTCCAAAAATTGTTGGTGAAAGTTGGACCATGGTCAAAGACAATAGAATGAGGCATGCCATGGAGTTTGAAGATATTATCCATAAATATTTGAGCCATTGTTGATGATGTGAATGGGTGTTGAAGAACACATAAATGAACATACTTGGAAAGACAATACTAAAACCATGATGATGGATTTATTGTTCGATTTAGGTAGGCCCACAATGAAGTCCATAGAAATATTCATCCAAACAATAGGTGGAATTGGGAGTGGTCAGAGTGTCCTTGGAGATTTTATAGTTTCTCCCTTATTGGATTGGTAGGTATCAAATTGAGCCATAAAGGTGTGACTGTCCTATTTCATACCATCCCCAAAAAAAGAATGTTTGACCCATTCATAGGTTTTGGTAAAACCTCAATGCCTAGTTGTTGATCGAGGTGGATATTGGTGGCCACCCACCTATTCCAACTCCCTCCTCTTGATAGTTTTTAGTTCAACACGTTCTTTTGTACTTGTTTGTAATTGTGGGTTCTACACTTTCGGTGCTATCTAAAGCCCTAAAAATTTTCCAGGAGGAGACCGGTGGCCTCCCACCTAATCCAACTAGCTTATTTTGGATGTCTTCATGTGAGCACATCTTTTTATACTTCTAGGGCCGTTTTGAGGCCCTAAACAGTGTTTTTTTGGATTTCCACAGTCAAATTGTAGACGGAGTTAGATTTGGATGACATAATGTGAATTTATCGAAAAGACCTTTCCAACAGGCTATCATGCACCTAAAACAGAGGTCGTATGCAAAATTTATGACCTCGTGAATTTGAGGTACTAACTTACCCATCGGGGCCCACATGACTTTTGGTGTTTCACCTCCTAGGGTTAGGTTTTTGGATGTCTAGGGTTTTGGCATTCATGAGTAATATTAAAAAGGCATCTGGAGCCTCATTGTAATCATTATCTCAGACAGATGCATGTAGCAGCCACATCTCTTCTCAATGATAGTTACCACCATTTGAGCAAGTTGTTTCAGTTCTGTAGTTTTACAGTTCCAACCTATTTCATTTATTCAATAGAAGATTGTTCACTAGATATCTGTGTTGTTCTCCATATCCCTGTATTTATTGTATTTAGTTTGTTAATTAGTTCTTTTCACTCCTAAATCTGGATCAATAGTATTAGATTAGTTTGTTCTTCATTTATTTTTTTTCATGCATGTCCCTGACAAGATCTGGGTACAAGAGGTTGGGACTCGAAACAATCGATCCTTTGCAAGATCAATAACATCGAGCCGAACAACAACCCATGGGGGACGAAAATAAAGATGATGGATTAGAAGATCCTTTTAAAATTTTTCTTGAGGAATCCCTTACACGAAAAATGAAATAAATGATGGGAAAATTTGCACAGATCCTTCAATGACTACCCATAGGAGAAGCATCTTCATTAAGCGACCATGTAACCCCCTTCAAGGTACAGGTAAATTTTGAAATTCCATTATTTGAAGGATTGATATATGAAGATGCTATAGATAAATGGTTGAATCTGCTTGAAGCGTATTTTTCGGTCCACAATTTTTTCGGTAGGAAAAAGATTAATTTTTCACTCCTCAAGGCCATCCCCCATGTTAAGGAATCTGCAAAGGGCCATAGCGGAATCTACAATATTTGCGGTCACCCCTACATTGGATTCCTTCCGATATTCCATTAAAGAAAAATAATATCCTATTGGAAGATACAACAACCAGTACACTAGAGTGACCACCCTGTGTCAGGAAAGGGACTAGATAGTACCAGATTTCACCAATATTTTCCATACCTTGCGCACCAAATTGGGTATCAAATACTGAGAAAAATATGGTGCTCAAATACTGCGGTTGTTTTCATGGATACATTCAAACAAAAATGGAGTTTCTAGACATATCCTTATTGGGTACATCTTATAGATATGTTGTCAATATTGAGCATAAATTTAAGCAGAAGAGGCGAGAGTTTGGATCTTCAAACTCCTCACAGTCGAAGCAGGGAAAAGGAGGCCCCAACCCACAAAAAAAGGGACAAAGAAAATATGGCCACTCTAAGGACAACCAATCCAAGACACAACAAAAGAAGAGTAATGAGAAGATGAGAAAATGGTGTGAATACCATAAAATCCCTTGGAACAACACCGAAGAATGTCGCTCCAAGCATTCACTAGTGGCCAAGTTGAAGGCTTTTGAGTCAAAGGACAATTATGAATCCAAATCAAATCCATAAGGAGGGAATCAGATTACCTATGTTTAACCCAATTCCGTTGTCGCTACCACGAAAGTCCAACCAAGCGAACTAGAAGAACCAGAGGAAGTGGAATGCCTCTTTCACTCCTAGATGTGGGTAAAGGGGGCTCCGCTTCATTTCATTTTCAATAGCGGCATTCATAAGAACCTGATCTCAATAGACGTCATCAAGCGGCTAGACCTATCGATGACACCACACTTGTAGCCCTACACCATTGGTTGGCTTCACCAAGGAAGATGTCTCTGTGTCATCCAATAGTGTTGTCTGCCCTATGGCATCAAGCCTTTCAAAGATGAGGTATTGTGTGATATTTCTCCCCTTGAAGTTTGTGAATTTTTTCTAAGACAACCATATTTGTGGAAGCATCATGCTGTGTATGAGTCTAGACCACAAAGTGTTATTATTACTTTGGGTAGACAATTGTATAGGATACTAGAGGTAGCGCCGCCAACCACTATTTATTTAATCTTTGCTAAGCAATGCAGTAAGGTCATGTTGGCACAGGGGCAGACCCATGGTTCAACACTACAACATCTCACCAACAAAACCCTAACTACCGGCCCTTTCAGCAACACCTACGAAGCAGGTGAAGTCTCACCCGAGGTAGAAGTAGGGGGGTTACATGACTCAGGTGTCTATAACCAAGTTGGGACACAAATCTTTGATAATAACACTTCGCAGAGTATTCTAGCAACACTTAGAAGGGGACATGAATTAGTTCATTAACTTTATTAACATCGTAGAACATACCCAAAGATATATTGGTGCAGTAACAATAAATATTAATCACTTAGCACAAATCACCGAGTTAGATCTAACATTCATTTATCTTTAAGTAAAGCACTACGCATCAAAAGATATATCTATCATGCATAATAAGAAAAGAACCGAGCATATTCATAACATAAACAACACATCACAAAGAAAACTAAAGACACAGATCCATTATTATTTATTATTCTTCAATCTCTTACATTCAGTTGCTCCTTTGCACTAAGCCACAGATCCAAGCTTCGTACTAGATAGGAGATCTGCGCATTGAGCACCAGATCCTCCTTCCCAAAACTAAGTCAAGGCACAGATCCAACTTCTCTATTGAGCACAGAGCCTTACATACACATTTTGTTGCACAAAGAAACTTAGAACTACTTGCACTTAGCCACTTCCCACTATCCCTTTTCTCCCCTCTTTTACCATACATTCTTACTTATTTATACTTTTACAATCCCTTACAATAAGGCATAATCATGGGTAAACCCATGGGCCGACATCCCATAACCCATTACAAAAACCCTAAGTAACTTCTTGTTGGGTCTACATTGCCTGCAAAATCAGTGAGATCCACGATCTCAACACCACCAGGGTACTCCATATTCGACCAGCCTGTCGAAGTCCAAAAGTGGTCCAAACATGACCAAGGTTTCCTAAAAACTTGGTCGAGGGCCAACAACCCCCCAACACTTACCTGTGACTCGTCCCGAGTCACTCAGGTCTTTTCAATGCTTCTTCGAAGGCCTCAAGCTTTAGTTGAGCCGCCTCGACTTGCTGCTTCTCCTGAGCCTCCTTCTCAACAGGATATTGGATCATTTTCTCTGTAACATGACCTTCCAGGTGTTGTTCTGCTGTCACAACCACTTGGTCCAATTGTGAGCCTTGTCCTTCAATTTCTTCAAACACCTTGCAGGCTTCATCCTACATTGGTTCAGCTTCTGCATGACTTCCATTACTCTGCCCTGGATGGAAATAATTTGTTGTTGTACTGTGTGTTGTTCCTGGGACCTCTTCGTTCTTTCAACTATGATGAGTAGCTTCATCTGTGCCTACACAAAGAAATCCTATTACTGCGCCTCTTGTAACTGTGATTCCAGTTTCCTTAGCTCTGGATCTTCTCCAAGGCATTCATATCTTTAAGTGCTTCTATTGTTCAGTTGTTTTCATTCTCAGGCGAGGGCCCTTATCCTTATTACTGTGTTCTTGGAAGTTTTCTCCCTCTGATCGTACACTTCTTGTGGGGTGCTAGGTACTGCTTGGACCTCCAACTTTTTTATCCTCACTTGAAGCTACTGAATGGTCTCAGTGAGCTTCGCCACTTGAACCTCGACTGACTCCTGTTCCTCTTATGCCAAGCCTGGCACAGAGTGACATGCTTTGTTCACTACTTCTTTGACCGCAGCCTGTTCTGTGAGCAAGTGCTTGTTTTCTCTCTGTAGATTCACTTTGTCCTCCTGGAGCATCGTCTGAAACTCTTCTCTCTCACTTTCATACGCGGTTACACTATATCGTGCTACTCGTAATTTCTCTAAGACTTCCTCTTTCTCTTGTTTCAAGGATTCAGTAGTCTTCTCCTTCTCTTCTTGGACTTTTTGAAGTTGAGCCTCTATCGCATCTGCAAGTCTTCTTAATTGGGCTGGTTCATCCCCAAATTATATAATCTGTGACAAGGAAGGCACAATAGGTAGTGCGCGAATCAATTGAATAACTTGTTGTATTTCCTTCAGTTCCTTCTCTACCCTTCCAAATAGCTCCTCCTGGTTCACTCCATATCTTTACAAGATATCCTCAGAAGCATCCTCCATAGCATCATGGACCAATTTGATGTTGTCCTCCGTGAGCGTGGCCTCTAATTGGGGCTTGCTAGCGCACGTCTTCTTTCTTGCTGAAGGTTTATGTAGAGAAACCTTCCTCTTCTATGGTATTACTGTTTCAGTAAGGGAATATTTCGGTGTTGTAGCTTCACCTTCTCCTTTATTTTCTCCTTCATCCCCTCTCCTTTTCCATTTTCTTCGTCTCCTCCTCCTAGCAAGCTAGATACATTTTCTTCAGAGGCGCTCTCCTCCTCATCAGTCTCTATATTCTTGAATTCTTCATACTTTTTCTTCTTCTTTGTCCCACTTTATTATCCGACATTCTTGACCTGAGTGACCATGGGGCTTCCTATGATGTCAGTGTCAGAGAGTTCTGCATCAATGACAGGTACAAGGAACTCTTCGAACCATTCCTTTGAGATATTCTCCATATCTTCATCTATCATCTTGTAATATGACTGTAACTCTTCCTTGCTCTCATCTCTACATGTAGTGATATAGATAAAATGGCGATTTGCGCAGAACTTGGCTATCGGTCTGTACTGGTGCAAAGTGCGTGATGTCATGCGCAATAATGACTTGATGGAAACCTTCAGTTGTTGATAATACACATGGAACATAGTGTTGTACTGCCATTGCTTTGACATGTCGTTGGTGTACCAAAAGGTAGCAAACCTAGCAGCCAACAACTCTGATGGTTCAATCTCCGGAAAGGTGCCTCCTTTAGGCATTTTCCAAGCGACAAATGAAATCAACAGGATCAGCCAATTAAAGTGAAATTTGTATCCTAGATACTGAGATTCGTGACAATATTTCTCGAGTTCATTGACGAGGTAACTCACCCAATTCATATGCATGCCCTCCACATATTTTCCTACAAGGTCCACCACAAAGTCGATGACCTGTGTGGGGCGGTTCTTTCTTACGATCTTTCCATATTAGAGTTGGAAAGCGAGGCACATTGTGCCATCTTGGATAGAGGCTACCTTGTATCCTCTCTTTCCCTTTTCGACTTTTCCATAAGCCTCCTTGATGCGCTGTGTGAGGGAGTAGTCCAAAGCCTTCCCTGGATAAAATTGCTAAGGGTCTGGTCCCTTCATGCTTAATCATGTAATCAAGTGGATCATCATCAGATCCACAATAATCTTTCGGTCGAACCACAACTATCCGCCATGGTAGCATGACAAGAGGAGTTTAACGCAAGCGTTAACCTCCTGGTGATGGCCAAAATAGGGAATCTTCATCACATTTATCACAATGGACTGTGCCAGCTCCTTAATCCATGGCTGGGAGACTAGGCGAGAATTTTTCCCAGTTGTATTCGTTAAGTATCAGTGGGGTGTTACAGGTGAATCCTCCTACAGACAAGTGGATTCCCTCTTGGTATCTAGACCCCTAAAACCAAGACAGAAAGGGTGCTATCATTGGTCACTGACATCCTTTTAGATCTTAATTAAGATAATATACTAAGAGGAAGAAGAAAATGTGTACCATGTTAACGACTTTTGTCCTCTCAAAGTCCAAGTTGAGCTTCGATTCTAAGCTCCGTGATAGGTCCTGTAGAAAAAAAGAAGATACAACAAACTTCCTATTCTACCGAGATTAGCTCAAATATAGATCTATCCACTGAAGACAAGTTCATATGGAACAAACATAAACTTGAAAGAAACAGGACAAGCATGTGTGTATATTAATGAGAACAAATGAAGAATACTTACAATCCTCTGATGAAGGTGCAACAAATTCTTCTAGATCTCCTTGTCCAACACCTTTGCTCAAGTAATCTACATTGATTATGCTTCAATGGCATCTCACTTATGGGATCATAAGTTTGGTGTAATTCTCAATCTCCATCCCTGCTTTCACCATGAAGAGGCCTCCTTATATAGGCTTGGAGAGACCTAACCACTTGAGATATCTTTGGGATAAGTTGAGGATTCCTCTCCTTCAATTGTGGATCTCCCCTAAGATCATGCCTTGACCTCAGATTCGAATCCAACCACCTTTAGATATTGAGGGAATTCTTCCCTGATTTCCTCCAACAATCCAAATTTTTTCGAAAAAAGGCCAATGCTCCCTCAAAAGGGACACAGAGTGTTGGAATTCTCCCCTAGAAGAGGGTACATAGCACCAATGCTCCCTGACAGTATGTAAGGGAGCTCTCCCTTCCAAATTTTACTTTTTAGTGGATTTTTCAGTGGAAAAAGGCTTTTACTCCTTGTCAATTGATTTCTCTTCTTCAAGACTAGTCTTTGAGGTGTCTTATGTGTCTTTACGATGTCGTTAGAGAGACGACATAGACAAGATAATGTTTGCAACACTTGAAAAACTTGTGACCAATATGAAACACTTGCGATATTTGTAACGATGACACTAGCCATCATAGCAATGAGTGATTTTGATGTGTAACATATTGCCTCCCAAAGTGCAAAGTCAGAAGATGATGATGACTGCAATACTTTTTATACTTTTTCGAGTAAGGGTATGGATGTAGAGAGGCTGGAAAAAGCTGCACACAACCATCAAACAAATATTATGATATGTTTCAAACCCAAGGCAGGCATACCTATGCTTGAGTGATAAAAACTTGTTAGGCATGGCCACCATAAAATACATTGCGGATCGATAATTATATTGATAAAAGGTATAGCCACTAAAGATACAATGTGGATCTATACTCCTATGAATTGAACTAATCGTAGCCACAGAGAATACACAGTGGATCTACGAGATGACAAGACATAGCCACGACCAATACAAAGTGGATCTATGTGCCATGATATGTGTCATAGTTCAAAATAACTCCTTCGCAACCTGGGAAAAGTATATATAAGAGTGATAACTCAACCCAAGGTCTTCTTACCGATCCCAATGTAGTACAAATCTAACCATGTGAATAGATGTCCTGATGTTGAACATGGTAGAAATCACTTGATTACCGGTCAATGAGGTAAATCGTTAACAAGTGTGAGGGAGATCACCATTGATGTCAATGATTCCCAAGGTACTCTAGTACATTCCAACGAATGCAAATGAATGATCTAAAGTTGAACATCCATGGAATCACCCGATCAGGGGTCAATGATGTAAACCCATTTTCAAACATGAGGAGGCCTGCCATTGAGGCATGCAGGTCCCAAGGTACTAACTGGTTTCTAAGTCTAGTTCCTGGATAATGTGTTGAGGTCAATAGGAATAGACTCATCGCAGGAGGGCCTTGATGTATCCCCCATCAACGACACAAAACAAACATAGAGATGTAATTGGTAGATCAAATGAACATGGACTGACATGGGTATTGAAACAAGATATTTGTGATGGTTGACTCTCGAGGCAGATACTTCCCTTGAACACTGAGGCACAACGATAGAAACATGACATGGACCAAAAATTGATGATGTAGTGGATGATGTGACTTTCATCAGGTGACCCAAAGGAGTAAAAGAAACTTAGAGGATTAGCTCAATGCAGAGGTTCAGCGGATTAAAATGCGTGCAAAGAAAAAGTGTCATTTTCAAGGGTGACTGTAAGAGTTACTAGTAATGTTCTCAAAAACTGCTTGGCTTGCTTCCTTCAATTTTTCCCCCATCCAGATAGATGAGTACCTATTTTTAATTTAATGAG
>JASDQU011178234.1:41031-52877 GCA_032191745.1 Picea mariana
TAGCCATATCTCCAACAGTCCTGTCCTGTAGACATGAATGAACTGAGCACGAAGGCTGATTTGAACATTCTGTCGTTAAGCTCTTATGACTGTCTAATTGGGATGGACTGGTTGGACCAACACCATGCCATCTTGGACTGTCGAAACAAGGAATTCACTTGCTTAGATGAAGAAGGGAATCAGAGAGCCATCCAAGGAATTCCTAGAGCTATTGCTTTTAGAGAAATCTCAGCAATGTAGCTGAAGAAGTGCTACAGAAAAGGTTGTCAATTATTTACAACCCATGTGGGGGAAACGCCTAAGGATAAGGTGTCAAGTATTGAGGATCATGAGGTACTTAAAGAGTTCGAAGATGTATTCTAGGAAGTACATGGACTACCTCCGAAAATGGATATTGATTTCTTTGTGAACTTGATGCCTAGAGCATCTCTAGTGTCAAAGGCTCCATACAGGATGAGTGCGCTAGAACTGAAAGAGTTGCAGTTGCAACTTGAAGAACTTATGAAGAAAGGGTATATATGCCCAAGCGTGTCGCCTTGGGGTGCCTCGGTCTTGTTCATAAATAAGAAGGATGGAATGCTGAGATTGTGCATCGATTTCAGGCGATTAAACAAAGTAATGGTGAAGAACAAGTATCCTCTGCCGAGGATTGATGATCTCTTCGATCAGTTGAAGGATGCAAAGATCTTTTCGAAAATAGATCTAAGATCAGGATATCACCAAGTAAGAATAAGAGATGAAGACATCAACAAGACCACCTTTAGAAAAATGTATGGTCATTACGAGTTCACAGTGGTGTCGTTTGGATTGTCAAATGCACTCGCTGTTTTTATGAGCTTGATGAATGGAGTATTCAGGGACTATCTAGACAAGTTTGTCATCGTCTTCCTGGATGACATTCTGGTGTATTTCAGCACCGAAGAAAAACATGAACAACATCTGAGGATGGTGTTGCAGGTGCTAAAAGAGAACCAACTGTATGCCAAGCTAAGCAAGTGCTCGTTTTATCAGGAGCGAATCCATTACTTGGGACATATTATCTCGAAGGATGGGATAGCGGTAGACCCTGAGAAGATTGAATCCATTAGAGAATGGTCAGTGCCAAGGAACGTAATGGAAGTTAGATCCTTCATGGGATTGGTTGGTTATTACAGAAGGTTCATCGTAGGGATTTCAAAGATATCTCACCCTATCACTTCCTTGCAAAGAAAGGGGAAACATTTTTACTGGACAGAGGGATGTGAGGAAAGTTTCCATCGATTGAAGCAGTTGTTAACCAGTGCTCCAATCCTGAGCATTGTAGATCCAAATGAAGATTTCATAGTATGCATTGATGCATGCAAAGAAGGACTGGGAGGGGTCCTCAGTCAGAACGAATTCGTAATCTGTTATGAGTCCAGGAAATTAAAAGAGCACGAGAAGAACTATGCAACCCATGACTTGGAGTTGGCAGCCATAGTTCATGCTCTAAAGAAATGGAGACATTACCTCATGGGAAGGAGGTTTGAACTCAGAACAGACCATAACGGTCTGAAATATTTGTTTGATCAGCCAACCTTAAACCCTAGACAATGTAGGTGGCTGGAATTTCTATGTGAGTACGACTTTGAGATCAAGCATATCAAAAGAAAGGAGAATAAAGTGGTTGATGCACTCAGTAGGAGGGTGCATGAATTACATGCTACAACCATTAGCATGTATCAGACTGATATTAAAATCATAATTCTAGAGGCTGCATATGCAGATCTGTAGTACATAGAATTGGTATCCAAGCTATAGCAGGGTAAGATGCCACAGAAGATGAAAATTTATAAATTGGAAACAGATGGAACATTGTTGTACAAGAACATAATTTTTGTACCCAATGTCTAGTGCTTGAAACAGATGATTTTGCAGGAGATGCATAATTGCCTTATGCAGGGCACCCTGGATATCATAAAAAAGTAGCAGCGGTCAAGAGCCATTACTTTTCGCTAGTTATGAAGAGAGAGATCGTTGAATACATCGCTAGATGTATGGAGTGCCATAAAGTTAAAGCTGAGCATAGGCACCCAAAAGGGTTGCTACAACCTTTACCCATTCCTGAGTGGAAGTGGGAAGTAGTAACGATGGATTTTATTACGGCATTGCCCCGAACAGGTAAGCTGCATGATTTGATAATGGTGGTGGTGGAAAAGCTTACAAAAGCTACCCATTTTATTCCACTGAAAACTACTCACAAGGCAGTAGATGTTGCTGATATTTTCATAAAGGAAGTGGCACGATTGCATGGAATTCCTAAAATGATTGTGTCCGACAGAGACTCGAAATTCACCTCGAATTTCTGGAAAGGATTGTTCAAAGGATTCAGAACAAATTTGAACTTTAGTACAACTTATCATCCTGAGTCTAATGGACAGACAGAGAGGGTGAACAGAGTAATAGAAGACATACTGAGAATGTATGTGATGGACAAACCATCAAGATCGGAAGACTACCTACACTTGGTAGAATTCGCCTACAACAATGGGTATCATGCATCGTTGAAGATGATCCCATTTGAAGCACTTTATGGAAGAAAGTGCAATACTCCAGTGAGCTGGGATAATTCAGCTGATAGAACAGTAGTTGGTCCAGAGTTGCTCAAGGAGATGGAGGACCAAATGATAAAAATTAAGGAAAATTTGAAAGCTGCCCAAGATAGGCAGAAAAGTTATGCTGATAAGAACAGAACCCACATAGAGTTCAAAGTGGGTGATCATGTTTTCCTGAAAGTGAAAGCTAACAGGAGTTCCCTAAAGCTGGGAAGTTGTGTCAAGTTGGCAGCCAGATTTTGTGGGCCATTTGAAATCCTGGAAAGGATTGGGCTAGTTGCATATATGCTTGCATTACCTGCATCCATGATTGTACATAATGTGTTTCATGTTTCATTTCTTAAAAAGTATATGCCTGATGCTAATCATGTAATTGATTGGAATGTGATCCAGGTGGAGCAAGAAGGTGTCCTGCAAGTGCATCATGTGCGCATATTGGACAGGAAAAACAAACAGCTACGGAATCAATCCATAGGGATTGTAAAGGTCCAGTGGACCTGGTATGGTCCTGAGGATGTGACATGGGAGCATGAAGATTTTATGCGGGCAGAGTACCCGCATCTTTTTTAAAATTTTGAAAAGCTTGCAGATGCAGTGTAAAGTTGCACTAAGGACAGTGCAAAAATAAGGGGAGGGGATTGTAATGTCCCCAAGGCTGAGCCCTGTTGTAAATCATGTCTAGGAAGTATAAACCTTGTTTATGAACTTTAATTCAATTTTATAAGGCTGATGAGCCAAGTTATATAAGCTAGTGGGCTTATGTGTTATTAGGCCATGGAGCCTAAGTGTTGAAGGCCAGGAGCCTAATTTTTGTACATGTAATTATGCACAGTATTAATACAAAACATCTCTACGTGTGGACTGACCATGATGAATGAGTGATGGGGGACTAATCTTCCACAAAACCTGGGTAAGGGATTAGGGGCTGGAAGGTTGGAAAGAGAGGCTAAGTGTGGAGCCTAGGGGCTTAAGTCCTTGGGCATAATATTTTAATATTATCCCAAAAGCCATGTGAAATCTATGTTTTGTCCTAAATTCCTGGGGAGGGATGCATGCAGCTTCATGGGCGACATGTGTCGACCCAGGTGCATGCGATTTAACCCAGGAACTAAGCCGTGTTTAGGGTTCTCTTTCCATTCCGTCGACTGTTGTGTAGGAGTTGGGTGGGCATTCCTCCAACCATCACCTGAATCCAGGGTTCGACCTTCCAATTCCTCCATTCTCCATCTGTACGCGTTTGACCTCTGTGATTGAACCTATGTACACCTTACGCATCTCTGAAACCAGAGAGGTGAGTTTGTTCCTTATTACTGGTTGGGAGAACTGAATGTTCCGTAATTGCTGAGTCGTGCATCCTATGTTGCTTGTCGGAAATCTTAATGCATCCTGTAATCACAGAGCCACGCTATGCTTTAGCGCTGATCGTTTCTGTTTCGGGTGTCCATACCCATTTTCCCAATTGACTGTTGTGGCAATGCAGTGTTGGACTGCGTGTGGCTTGCTGGCCAGTGTGAGGGAGGTGATTGTTGTTGAAGAAGCAGGTTACCTAGTCTATGAGCAACTCTCTCCAGGTGAGAGAGTGCACGGAGGAAGTGAGAACTCCTGGAAGAAGTCCTATAGCTGCCACAGAGCTCGGAGACTTCCAGTCTAGTCTATTGCTGAAGCCCAAGGGAAGGGAGGTTAGCAGCCGATGGACTATCTTGGTAACAATGAAGGTGTCCTGGGGTGGGACAGACATGTGGGGAATGAGAGTCTGTGGGCAGTAGGCATAAGTGGCTCCTGGGAGAGAATCCTTCTCCTGTGACTGTGTGTCTTCCTGTATTCCCTGCCTAGCTTAGGAATCCCTACCCGGTGGAGCTTAGTCCCAGCTCGGGGGTGACCTACTACTGAGAGTGATGAGCAGCGCGGTCTAAGGCTGGGAGGTTCATGGGAGGTCTACATGCAATTGGTGAATTACATCCAGTCTAAAAGATAAGTATATACATGTGTATAATTTCAATTAAATATGCATGTCTGTGATTCTAGCAATGTTCACATGTATTTCGTTGTATTCGTGAATTATTGTTAATGTCGTGGATTATGTATGCTAATGGTATTAATGTGCTTACATTGTGTTTAACTGTTATTAAGTAATTGTATTTCATAAGAATGCATAATATGTTATAGTAGTGTTTTTCCGCGTAGTAATGTTGGCCCGACCATGGGGTTGATGGTCAAGAACGTTACAGCCTTAGCCCATTTTGTAAAGTAATCGACAGAAATGATTATATAACCATGCCCCCCGGCTGAGGTAGGCGTACATTGCATGAAATCAATGCCCCATTTGGCAAAGGGGTCGATGGAAACAATGGGATGTAGTGAAGCAGGGTTGGTTCGTGCCTTTTTGTGGAAAACTTGGCAGGGTGGGCATTTTTTGATTGCCTCAATACAATCTTTGAAAATTGAGGGCCAAAAGTAGCCGACACGTAAAATTTTATGAGCGGTAGCCATCCCAGAAATATGACTGCCACAGGCTCCAAGGTGACAGTCATTAAGCACACGTTCAGCCTCTTCATGAGTTAGACATCGTCGTAGGATAGTGTCAATGCCATGGTGGTATAAAGTGTCGTCGATAATAAGGTAATGACGAGAATGGTGGTGAATACAACGACGTTCTTCCCGAGAGATATCGAGCTAAAAAAGTTGGGTTTGGAGATAAAGAAGGATATCTCCATACCAAGGATCGGACGTGCTAATGAGGAACATAGTTTCATCCAAGAGAGAATCTATGGACTCAGTATCTTCATCAGCATTGGGAAGGTCGCAAATAAGCTTTGTAAACACCAGGGAATTTTTAGCTTTGGATTTAGTGAAATTGAGATCGATTTCCCGAAGGATAACGATGCATTTCGAATATTTTCCCCCAAGAACTTGATCTGTTAAAATGTGGTACATGGGGTTCGAGTCCGCAATAACCATGGTGGTGTGTAGAAAAATGTAGTGACAGAATCTCTGGACGGTGAGGATGGCTGCCAGAGCCAACTTTTCAACATGTGAATATCTGAGTTCTGGACTAGATAGACTTTTGCTCAAATAATATATCACGCGTTCTGCACCGTTAGGGTCATATTCAACTAACACCATGGAAATAGTGGAAGTGGAGGCTGCTAAGTAAAGGATATAGTCCTTTGTGTAATTCAGAGGGTGCAACAAAGGAGTGTTGGTTAATGCATTCATAGGAGAAACAAAGGATTGTTCAACTTTGTCATCCCAGATAAAAGGGGTGTCTTTCTGTAACAAGCTCATAAATCCTTGTGTAATCTCAGCGTACTTGCAAATGAAATGGCGAAGAAAGTTTTCTTTCCCCTGCAAACTTTGGAGTTGTGTCAGATTGTTAGGGAAGATAGAATGTATATATTACTAGATTTCTTCGAGAGGTGAAAGAAAAGAGGATAATGATGACTATCATCCCAAGATACGTTGTCGATGCTAAGCATTTCCAGTATTGATTCATCGGAAGGAAAAATTTGGGAAATGTAGTCGAATGCAGATGTCAAGGAATTTAACCACAATGGCATCGAGTAAGTGTCAGGTGCCAAGAGATGTTGGTCATCTGAGGAGGGAGAGCAGGGATGATTTTAAGGATGGAAATTTATTTTAAAATGTAGAAACCTTGGCGAATCTTACTAATCCTTCATATGTCAACTATAAATGTCTGGCAATATTTTTGTAAAAATATTCAAATTTCTAAGTATTTATATAGTTTTTATAAAATTTTGGCTATTTTTAAGGTAAAATAATTTTATCCTATAGAATTTGGGAGAATCATTTTTAAAATAGCGAATCTCATTTTTGGAAAAACCATGGAAAATTAGACCATGAGCAAAATTTAGCCCCTAAAATTATCCTTGAGGGAGAGGTGGATTGGATGGAAGCGTATGAGGTTTTGGCTGAACTAAGTGGAATGGTGTCACCTAGTGCATTGAATTCCAACGGACTAGGTACAATCCAAGGGTCAGATGATTCCAAGGATTGGTAAACTGTAGTCGAAATCATATTGATTGTGGCAACATGATGTGCAGTGGGTGGAAGCTGTGTAGGGAAGGTACCCATAAGAATAGAGTCTTTCAACAAGACAATACCAACACTTTCATACGTGATCTTGTGATATCCCAGAAAGGGAATATTGTTGGTAGCAAGAGTGCGAGCTTCAGGTGTGAGAAAATCTAATTGGTCGACAATGACAATTTTACCTTGATGAGGAAATTGCACACATCGAAACACTGATGAAGCAATGACGGACATGGCATAGAACCAACTTCTTCCAAGCAATAAGTTTTAATCAAGGAGAGCATCAACCACCTCGACATCAACAGATACGTATTTGCCGCCCAATTGGATGGACAGGGACTGCAAAAGTCCATGGGGATGAAAACCTCGCCCGTCAAATGCATGTAGCATCATTGGGGATTCGTATATTAGTTTAATTAAGATCTAAAAGGATGTCAGTGACCAATGATAGCACCCTTTCTGTCTTGGTTTTAGGGGTCTAGATACCAAGAGGGAATCTGCTTGTCTACAGGAGGATTCACCTGTAACATAAATTGGCGACTCCACTGGGAATGGAGCTCTGATTTTTTGTTTCCTTTCCTAGATCTTGTTTTGGCCGTTTGTGCACTTCTTGACCTTCTCCACATCGTGTCTCTGATTCTTAGATCTGATTGATTGCCTATTTCTTTCATCATACTCACCCTAATTGACTAAGTTTTCTTGGAATTTTGACTTTCTGAGTTTTGAGAGCCTAGTGCTCCCCTGCCCTTGCTATCAGAGCGCTAGCGCTCCCCATTGGCCTAACACAAAGCGTTGGAACGCTTTGGTGCCCTTTACACCAGAGTGTTTCCCCTTTTCTGTGAGAATTTTTTCAGGATTTTCTCTCTCTGAATTCATTTCCTGATTTTGGCATTGGATTAGGAGTTTTACAATCTCAGTTCATCTTGGTCTTGGCCTTCAACACCCTGTTTTCTAAGAATTGATCATCTTTTGTTTGGAATTTTGACATTTTCTTTCCTTGCCTTGAAGTCACTCTTTGTCTTTGTTGATTTAGGGTTAACTTGTTGTTTTCTTCTCATTTATCTGACTGAGTAGAAGCCTTTGTGAGGAGATTCAAAGATCTATGCACCTTTCCATTTGATCTTTGAGGTCATCTTGTCCAAGTTTTTTTTCAATCTTTTTGAGCTTTTAGTTTTCTTTTTGAAAATTTTTGTCATCTTTGTCTTTCTTGTTTTATCACAACGAGAGTGCATTGTTGTTTATGTGTAATTTGTTTCTGATTGTCTGAACCTTGTTGACTTTGCAATCTGGATGACATAGGAAGTTTTATATCGGATTGATTATGATTCACACATAAAGCAAAAGGATACTTTTTATGATTGTTTTTGGATTTTAGAAAGGATTGCTATGAATTTTAGCATTACATTGGATTTGATTGAGAAAAAATTGATTGAGGATTCTGCATCTTACTACTTGACAGTGAAAATAACATCTTTCTCTTTCCCTTAAATAGGCATTCATTGAAAGAAATGGTTGCTTATCATTTCTTATGCATTTTTTGGGGGATTTGAGTCATAATACCATCAGTTTCATTGTCATACACCCTTTGAGTAAAGAACAACTGCAAAATTAACGCTAATTAAAATTTATCTAGAACATTTTGTTTTTAGAATCTTACACCAACATTAAACTAGGATTAGACCTTTGGATTAGGCAGTGAGTACAACTCTCCAAAGTATTCAAAACAAACATTAGCATCTTGCGGTAGGCAGAGAAGATTCCAATTGTTGTATAGGCTTTCTGGGATCCCCCTCTCACACACGGTTTACGCACGAGGTCACATTCAAGATAATTATGGAGATTATCCCTTTGTGGTTCAATTTTTTGTAGTGGTTGTTGAATTACTGAGAGGGGGGGTGAATCTGTAATAGTGTAATTATAATCCTTTTTATTCAAATGTTTTATCAATGTAGAATTATTATCCAATAATGAGAAGTAAGAAATAAACAATCACACACATACACAATACACCAGTGTTTTACGTGGAAACCCAAATCGAGAGAAAACCACATAATTCTCTTTCTTATATGTCTTGAATAATTACATTCATTGGAAGCACCAACTTCTCTTGTTTTCTAGTTGCAACTGAAGGAGGCTCCAACCCCCTAGTTTCTCATGATACAACCTGAGGGAACCTCCAACTCCCCAATTCTCTGGCTACAACCAGAAGGAGGGTACAACCCCCTATGTTCTCTGGCTACAACCGGGAGGTGGCTACAACCACATGTCCTTGCCCCGTCCTACCATGCTGAAGTAGAAGTAGAATGATGGAACCACTATCACACTATCATTGTGATATATATCACTGTAAACCTGTACCAATAAATCTGAACCATGCATCAACTTGTACCTCAACCTGTAATCAACATGTACCATAAACAAGTGCATCAACCATGCACCAATCTGTACCAAACAACCTGTAATCAACCTGTNTCCAACCATGTACCAAGTATATACCAATCATGTGTCAACTAATCATCAACTATGACTCATCAATATGTACCAACATCATCAACTATACACCTCATATATGTGCCAACTCATCAACTACTTGTCTCAACCATGTACTCAACATGTACCTCAACCAAAATCCCTGAAAAATTTCATAATCCAAATCTAATTTGAAGCTCTGTAATAGACCTAGTGTATATGATCACATTCCTGCAAACCTTCTTTAACTTTAACAACAAGAGACTATCATTTTCATCAAACATTTCTTTAGTCTCACATGCCTAGTTTTGGATTAGTTAACAACCCTAACTTGAAGTAATCATAACTTTGAACCTGTAATGTATAAAGATATGAAACTGATATAAAATATTCTTCAATATGCTCAATTTTAATTAAAATGAGAGAGCCGTGCCTCTTATTTATACTCTCCAAGTAGCTTCCTTAAAAATATCTTCTAGGTCACTTGCCCACTTTCCTTATTTTAGGGTTAACCCACTTCTAATTTTTCCATTAAATTTATTATTGAAATAATTTATTTTGTATTCACTTTGAATTGTAATACACTTATCACTTCACTTTATTATTTACCTTTTAAAATATCTTAAACCACTTTGACTACTTTGACCTTTTGGGGGCTTCTAGATGACATATGAGGGTCCTCCAACTTCGTAAGTCATAACTCTCAAACCGTGAGGCGTTACGTGACATTCCACATACCACCAGAAATGGAATGACATCTAATATCCATCTAGAGTAGTATTACCTTAAAATATAGAAAAAATCATACCGTTATCCATCAAACAAACTTGGGTCCATTACCCAAACCTGGGTTCTCCAACTTCAAATGGTCATAACTCTCTAACCGTGAGGATTTATGTCACGTTCTACATACCACCAAAAATGGCATGACAAAAAATATCCATCTAGGATATTTTCCCTGACAAATTTACTGTCCTTCATCTCATTATTCCATAATTAAGCATGGGTTCTCTTACTCCGCAATGCGTCTTCCTGTGAGGTCTTTCACCATAAGGGGACCACTTTGGAGTTCATCCATATTTATTTCTTATCAACCATGAAAAAACAATAATGAGTCATATTTACATCAAGCAATCTTGGGTCCATTACCCAAACCTTTGTTCTACGGGGATTTCTTCAAGTGTTGACATCAATGACAACCAATCTTAATCAACAATCTCCCCCTTTGGCATTGATGGCAACACTGTGATGCAATATTGAAATCATATCACTCATTCTCCCCCTGGAACCATGCCTCTGTCCCCTGCATCTAATAAATCTACCTCTGTCCTCTGCATTTGATAAATCTTCTCCCCCTAGAACCATGCCTCTGTCCTATGCATATGATAAATCTCTCCCCCTTTGTCATAAATGGTAAATGTATCTTTCCATCCGGGGTTTCTCCGCTGACTGAACTATCCTCTTATGGTGCTTCCTCATGTACATCTAAGACATATAAGATAAGCATTAAAAAAGAATTCATTTTGGAGTAGAAATAACTCCAAGTCTTTGGCGAAGATATTCAAAGGCTTCCCATGGAAGTGGTTTTGTAAAGATGTCTACCACTTGTTCTTCTGTTCCCACATACTCAACTCTGATGTTCTTTTCTGCAACCTGTTCCCATAGAAAGTGATACTTGATTGGAATGTGCTTCGTCTTGGAGTGCATCACCGAGTTTTTTGAGATACGGATGGCACTTGTATTATCACAATATATTGAAATGGACTCATCATACTCAACCTATATATATGTCAAAGTTTGTTTCATCCAAAGAACTTGTGTACAACATGTTGCTGCTGCAATATATTCTGCCTCGGCTATAGATAGAGATACTGATGATTGTTTCTTTCTTAGCCATGATACCAAACACTCACCTAAATAGAACCCTGCTCCACTGGTGCTTTGTCGGTCATCAATACAACCTGTCCAATTTGTATCTGTGTAGGCAATAAGTGATAGATCTTTTCCTTTGAGATATCTGAAGATCCTCTTTACTACTAATACATGTGATTCCTTTGGTGTTTCTTGAAATCGGGCCACCTTTCCAACTGCCTGCATTACATTTGGTCTGGATGTTGTCACATATAGTAGGCTACCAATCATTGAACTGTATTTCCTATGATCCGTAGACTTTGAATCATCATCTTTTCTCAACTTACAACTGGTTTGCATGGGAGTGATAATTGGTTTGCAATCTTCCATTCCAAACCTCTTTAGCATTTCTCTGATATAATTGGTTTGAGAAATAAAAATTCCTTGGTTTCTTTGATGTATCTAAAGTCCCAGAAAGAAGGATAGTTCTCCAAGTAACAACATTTCAAATTCATTTTGCGTGTCTTTTGCAAATTTCTAGCTTAACCTGTCATCATCACTACCAAAAATAATATCATAAACATAAACTTCAATTAATAAAATATTACCTTGACTTACCTTGATGTAGAGGTTGTTGTCTGCACTTCCTTTTTTGAACCCTACCTGCTGCAGATACTTATCCAGTCTGGAGTACCATGCTTTAGGAGCCTGTTTTAGACCATACAAGGCCTTCTTTAATTTACACACATAGTTTGTGTTCTCTGACAACTGAAATTCTTCTAGTTGTTCAATGTAGACTTCTTCTTCAAGTTCCCCATTTAGAAAAGATGATTTTACGTCCATCTGATATATTTAACATTTTTGGTGCATGCATAAGATAAAAGCAAACGGATTGCTTCCATT